>PVKS010016880.1:0-43105 GCA_004027875.1 Aplodontia rufa
CAGCCAATGAGGGACTATCATGCTGGTGGCGTCAGGGACTATCATTGACCGGGAAGATGGGAGGAGAAAGACAGAAAGCGGCGCTCCAGCGCAGGCGCGTAGCTCACCTTGCTCAGAGCGCGCGAAATGTGAAGGGGGAGGAGAGAGAAGTATTATGGCATCCAATATGGTGATTTTTCTCTTGCATAGAGCCCTACACTGGAGTATAGGAAAGCTATTGATTTTGGAGTGTTGATCTCATATCCCACCACTTTGCTAATTTCATTTATAAACTCAAAAAATCTTCTGGTAGAACTTTTTGGGTCTTCTAAGTACAGGATCATTTCATCAATAAATAGAGATAGCATGACTTCCTCTATTCCTATTCAAATTCCTTTGAAATCCTTCTCTTGTCTGATTACTCTGGCTAGAGTTTCGAGGAATATATTGAAAAAGAGTGGTGAAAGCGGACAGCTCAGTCTTTTACCTTAATTTACTGGGAATGCTTTCAGTCTTTTTCCATTAAATATACTGTTGTCTATGGGTTTGTCATAAACTTACAAAATTAAAGTGTATTCTTTGGTCCCTGTCTTCTCCAGAGTTTTGAGCACACATAGGTGTTGGGTTGTATCAAAGGCCTTTTCCACATCAATTGAGATCATCATATAGTTTTTATCTTTAATTCTGTTTAAGTGGTGAATCACATTTATTGATTTGTGTAGGTTGAACCCTTGCGTTCCTGGAATGAAGCCCACTTGATCATGATGTATTATCTTTTCATATGTTCTTGGATGTTTGCTAGAATTTTATTAAGGATTTTTGCATCTATGTTTATTAGGTAAGTTGGTCTGTAGTTTTCTTTTCTTGATGTGTTTTTGTTGGGGTTTGGTATCTGGGAGATTTTTGCCTCATAAAAATTAAGTGGGAGGGTTCTGTCCCTTTCAATTTCATGGAATAACTTACTAAGAAGAGGTGTTAATTCTTCTGTAAAGCTCTGGTAGAACTCTGCTGAGACTCCATCAGGTTCTGGGCTTTTCTTTTGTGAAAGGCCTTTGATTTCCATTTCAATTTTGCTACCTAAGATTGGTTTATTTAGATATTCAATGTCACCCTGTGTTATTTTGGGAATGTCACAAATGGCTACTATTTGTCCATGTCTTCTAGATAATCAAATTTGGAAGAGTATAGATTTTCAAGCTAAGTTTTGATAATCCTCTGGATTTATGATGAGTCTGTGGAGTTGTCTCCATTTTGTCTTTGATTTTATTGATTTGCTTCACTTTATTCTTCCTTTCGGTGAGGTTGGCTATGGGGTCAGTCAATTTTATTTAATTTTTCAATGAACCAACTCTCTGTTTTGTTGATTCTTTGTATTTCTTTTTTGTTTGATTGTTTTTCTTTTTTTTCTCAATTTCACTGATTTTAGTGCTGATCTTGGTAATGTCTTGCCTCCTGTTTGATTTGGGATTGGATTGTTCCTCTTTTTGTAGGGATTTGAATTGGAGCATAAATTTATTTATTTGGGGTCTCTCCTGACTTTTAATGTAGGCACTCAGTGCTATAAATTTACCTCTTAAGAATTTCACCACCTTACAATCCAGTTGTACCACTCTTGGGTATTTTCCCAAAAGAGCTAGAATCAGCATACTACAGAGACAGCTACATCATTTTTTATAGCAATTCAATTTGCAGTAGCTAAACTATGGAACCAACCTAGATGCCCCTCTCTGGATGAGTTGATTCAAAAACTGTGATTATTCATACAATGAATTTCTACTCTGGTATTACAGAGAATGGCATCATGGCATTTGCACTTAAATGATTGGAAATGGAAAAAATTATGCTGAGTGAAATATCCCAAATGTTTTCTCTGATGTGAAAACTATGTGGAAACTAGATTAAAAGCTAAGATATGATGAAAGTTACCTAAATTTAGTTAATATTCCCACCAATGTGGAAATTTCACAGAAGCTGGGGGTACCATAACTATGAAGGTGGGGGAAAAGGGAGAGAGGCTGAAAGGGGAAGGAGGGAACATTTAACTCCCATGAGAAGTCAAACTATACACTGGCAGTCAGAGAAACTCAGAAATTTCAAAAATCAATATACATGTATGTGCTTATTTTTATCTATAGCATGGGGGTTATTACAGAGGAGATATGAGATCAGGGAATGGATGAAGTGGGGAGATCCTGGGCTAGAATCAGCCTTAACTTACTTTGTCAATGTCCATATATGCATGAATATGTAACAATGATTCCCTCCAATATGTAAGACTATTTCAAACAAATTAAAAAATAAAGTAAAAAGTAAATAAATAAATTACGAATTCAGAAAAAGGAAGAAAAAAAATCCATTCATAGTGTCCCAGAAATTTTGACTTGTTGCATCATCATTTCATTCCTATCCAAGGATATCTTGATTTCTGTTCTCATTTCATCTTGATCTATTCTTCCTTTAAGAGGGTGTTATTTAATCTCTAAGTATTTATGTACTCTCTGTTGTTTTCTTCCTATTAATAGCTAAGATCAGTATCATTGTGGTCTGATAGGATACATGGGATTATATCCACTTTTTTTGTACTTGCTAAGATTTCCTTTATGGACTAGGGTAGGATCTGTTTTGGGAAAGAATCCATGCACTTCTGAGAAAAAGGTAAATTCATCTGATTTGAGATGGAATATTTTGTAAATGTTCGATAAGTCCAATTTATTGATAGAGTTGTTTAGGTTAGAATAATCTTTATTAATTTTTTGCTTTGATGATCTGTCAATTGTTGACAGTGGCATATTAAAATCCCCCACTATTATTGTGTTGAAGTTGATAAGTGGCTTAATGTTCTTGAATACTTTTCCACATATTTGTAAGGGTTGTAAGTGGGGATATAAGTATTAATTATTATTATATCTTCTTGATAAAACAATATGTTGATATGCTCGTTTTACTAAGATGTAGTGACCTTCTTTATCCCTTATGACTAATTTTTGTTCAAAATTAACTTTGTTGAATATAGAGATTGCAACATAGTATTGCTTTCTTTGGCCATGTATATACCTGGTCAATTTTTTGCCAACCTTTCACATTCAATCTGTATCTACTTTTGGCTGTGAGGTATTTCTCCTATAAGTAACATATTGTTGGATTTTGTTTTTTGATCCAGTCTGTTAATCTGTGTCTTTTGCCTGGGGCATTGCATCCATTCATGTTTAGTGTGAGAATAGATATGTGATTCTGGGTCCCTGGTATTTTGACCTTTGCTGTATTTTGTGCCATTTGGATATCTTTTAGTGAGTTATGCTTTTATTGACTTTTCTCTGCTTATGGCCTTTGGGAGTTGTTCTGTTTGAAATTTGTCTTTGAGTATTCTCTGTAGTCCTGGTTTTGTGTTCATGTATGTGACCAGTTTTTTCCTATTATGGAAGGATTTTAATTCTCTATCAAAGTTAAGGCTGAGATTTACAGAATATGGTATTTTTGGTTGGCGATTATTTTCTTTCAATATTTGAAAAATATTCCATGCATGGTCTCCTCACCTTAAACATCTGAGCTGAGAAATCCATAATAATCCTTATTGGTTTGCCTCTGAATGTGATTTGGTGCTTTTCTCTTACTGCTTTTAAAATTCTTTCCTTGATTTCTTTGTTATTAATTTTGTATATGATGTGTCTTGATGAGTTTCTCAATTGTTTAGGTATACTTTGTGTTTTATAGTTATATTAAATTTGAATTTCTAGGTCAATTCTGATATGGAGGAAATTTTCTTTGGCTATCTGATTGAGAAGCTTCTTTGTGCCAATCATGTGTTGTTCTATGTTCTCCCCTATCCCAATTACTCTCAAGTTATTTCCTCTGATTTTTGTCCCCTACTTCTTAGAATTTCTGATCTTGCTCAGTAATTTTTTTCTTTTGTATCTTCATTGCATTCAAGATTACTCAGCCTCTCTTCATTATCTGATGTTTGTTCTTCAAGAGCTAAATTTCTATTATCTACTAAGTTTACTCTGATATTAATATCTTCCATTGAACATTTAATTTGACTGACTGTATTTTTCAATTCTAAGAGCTCTGCTACATCTCTTTTCAGAATGTCTATTTCTTTATTATAGTGGTCTCTCAGCTCCTGAAATTGCTCTTATTTCCTTCCTTAAGTCTTCTTTTAATTTTTTGATTGTTTTAATAATCAGATTGTTGATAGTTTTCTTCTCATTTTTCATCCAGGACACTATCCATGGACTCTGGCTGGTGAATTTCAGGTTTGAGGAGAATTTCTTCCCTTTTTCTTCATATTCAGAGCTGGGGAGTAGGGTCTGTTTTCTTTGTTGATTTTCACTCTGAGAATATTCATGAGTTGTGGGGGTTTTTGTACCTATGTGAGTAAAGATGTGATTAGCAATTACCTCCAGATGGAGCAATTTGATGTTAAGCTTACAGACATCTGAGAGTTTCAAAGAAGTGAGGTAGGAAGATAGACATTCTTGTGATTATGAAGCCAGAGCAGAGAGTATAGGTATGCTGTACGAGTATTCTGTTTATCAAAAATAAAAAAAAATCAAAATAAAAAAACAACCATAGGAGATTTTTAAAAATAATAATAAAAAAGGAGAGAGAGAAAAAAGGGAGAGACTGGGGAACAACATTGGGGGGAAGTGAGAGTTAGAAGAATAGGGTTTGGCTATTGACAGATAATAGGAAAGATGTGGGTTATATAAAAGGGAATTACTGTGGGGCTATATAGCCCTGACCTCAGGTGGAGTAGCAAGCACTAATATTTACATTAAAGCAAATTTTCAAGGTAAAGGTAAGAAATAAATAAGTAGAAAGAAGAAACAGGTCCATAGCCATAACAATTATTATAAACATGCACACACACGCGTACACACTTGAAATGGCCCTGCTGATCACCAGGAATTATTCAGGACTTTTATCTCAGAATCTGGTAGCTTTGGACTTGGGAATAGAAGGGTAAGAGTTTGCACTCAAGCAAATCTTTCATTCCCCAATCAAATTATCACTGGTTTTACTGTTCAGCAGTCTAAACTGGTTCCAGGCTACACTGGCTCCTGGCTCGTGTCTCCCTTTCAGCTGAATTTGCTCTGGGGAGGTAGGAGGATACAAGGAGGATACAGGAGACGGTAATGAGTGCCCAAAACAAAGTTCTACCAGCCTAGCCAGTATTCTCAACATGGCTGCAGCCCACACAGCTTAGGGCTGGAAGGAGGACAGTGTTCTCTCCTCCAATGCAGAGATGCCATGGAGTTGTGCCAGTTTAAGCACAGAGCAGAAATCCTGTTTGTGGTCTGCCCATTCACGGCAGAGTATAGGATCATGACAGGATTGTGGAGCTATCTGCCTTAGAATCTGAACTCTGTTTCCCTGCTTGTTTGTCAGAAATCACTACAGTCTGACCTCCTTATAAGTGGAAGGGGGATTCTGCCCCTTCCTCCACAGCAGAGATGCCAAAGGACCCTATTTAAGCCCAAATACAGCTTTTCTAGGTACAACTCATCTCTGCATGGCCAAAGGGATAAGACTGAGTCAATAAGGGTCTCCCTTACTGCTGTATTGATTCAGGGGCAAGGGCAATCCTTGGCAATTGGCTGGGTCTGAATTAGCTCCTCTTTTCCACTTGTCACACCCAAGTCTTCGAGTCACTGATCTCCTATTCCCATGCTGTGTTCTGCAAATCTTTTCCAAGTGTTTCTTCCTTTCAGGTCAAGGAGAGTGCTGGGGTAGGACTTTCCTGTAGTCTGGCTTCTTCTACCCCTTTCAACACTGTTTGAACTTTTAATAACCTCCCAGGTGATATTAATACACTCCCTTTTGAGAAACACTGAGATACACATTAACCATAAGCTAATCATTCAATAAATACACTTAAGCACCTGTTATATAAAAAATGGTGTGCAAGGCATTATAGTAGAGCCATAGAAGTCTGGAATGAGTACCTACATCTTATCCCTCAAGAAGCTGAAATTTTGATATGGAAAATTCAGCAAAAGAGAAAAGTAGATACACGGCATGATTTAGGTGACTAATGCATGGTACTTAAGATTAAAGTTATAGATTCCTCTATCAAAGTCAGGTAAAACAGAAAAGAATGGCTTTGAGGGATGGAGTCGTCAAGAGAGATGAAACAGGAAAAGAAGACAAACTATTACTCAATGAAAAGGAATACAACCAATATGGCAGAAACAGGGAATGGATGCAGGGAAGCTGTGGAGTATATGATATGAAAAGGAGCTTTGGAGGCCTATAAGGTAAAAATCTGTGTATGCATGTCTTTGAGCATGTATACTCTCTTGAAATAAGTTATAAAAATTTCAAAACAAAAATATATGATGTTCTAGAAGCAATAGTAAGAAAAATATATACAGAAATTAATTTACAGTTAAATATTATATTTTTTAGTCTGCAAATGATTAGATATGACTATACTGGAACATGTAGGGATGTTCAATGACATCTACATGCAGAATCACCATGAATGAATGAATATGTATGAATAGAGTAGTTGTTTAATATTCATGTCTGAAAAATACCCCAAAATAATGGCTTTTTGTATAATAAATTTTGGAAAATTAACTTTTCATCAAGTTCTAAAAAATGCCTTAATTCAGTATAAATGTTACTGGCAAACTGAAAAATTCATTGTGTATCAAAATGTGTGAAAATATGGGGCTGGAGTGGTGGCTTGGCAGTTACAGCATTTGCTCAGCATGTGCAAGTACACAGGTTCAAACCCCAGCACTCACGTACACAGCTAAGTTTCAGAGCAACGAAGGCCACGTGAAGAACTCAATAAAAAATTGATGTAATGCTATACAACATAAGCCTTTTTTAGAGATATTGTGGGAAGGGGAAGAGAGGGATAAGGGTGGGTAATTGGGGGGGCACTCCTGGGGGTAATTGTTATATCCAGAATCTATACACATTTTATATTATTTTGTTAAAAACTTGTATGGTTGTTCAAAAATAAAAAAAAAAATGATTCTCTCTGTCTCTTTCTGTCTCTCTCACTCTTTCACTGTCCTTTCCTCTTTAAAAAATGTGTAAAAATAGCTTTTTAAAAAAAATAAGTACTATTGACTAAAGCATAATTTGAAATAGACTTTTTATTCAATAACACTATCATACAAGCTGTCAGGAAATCTTTGTTGTGGAGGCTGTCCCACACCTTGAAAACTAGCAAGCCTGGTCCCAGCACCCAAATACTATGCCACCAATGTCTCCTCTGTGAAAAATTAAACTTGACCCAGTAACTTCCAAAATTTCCCAGGATTCAGTATCACCACCTGATAAAAACTGATATAGACAATAAGGAATTGTGGAAATTTTTAAAGAAGAAAGAAGTTACTAAGCCTGTTGGCATCAAGTTAAAAATTCTTATTCCAAGTGGTTATAAAATTGTTGGAGTAGTTCATTTGAATAGAATGTTGACATAAAATGAAAAAAGACAGTGTAAATATGTAAGAGAATACAAAAGCACAATAAAATACAAAGGATGAATTAATAGAAATTGGTAATGGAACATAAGAAAGAAGGAAAACCATTTTAATTATTTTTCTTTGATTCCTTTTTCCTTCTCATCCTTTTTTGAAATTATAAATCACCATTGATTTTTATAACAACCAATTTCATAGTCACAATCACATTTTCAATTTTAAAATTTATCCTTACGTTTCTCACCTTTAAACATTATATCTTTAATTAAAGTAATGGATTGAATATAGTTGATGGAGTAGATTAGGTAATGTCATGTCATGTTGGGTGATTCGTAATGAAAGCTAATGGATACTGATTCTCTATGCTCTAGCCACCCTAACAGCAAAGTAATCCTTCCTCAGTCATGGACAGCTTTTTCCTACCACCTGCTACACCTGAAATACATCAGCAAGGTGCACTAACTAATGTGTCCTAATGAGAACCCTGCGGAGTAGAGTCACTTTCTATTTAAACATAACCAAGATCAACTTTTTTCCCATTGGATTAGTATTCAGTTTGCTTTGTAGTACATACCAACAAGGATAATGGCAAAAGATAAGTAATGAAAACACATGAAAAATGCCTTGTAAAGATTAGAAAATAATATAATTACTGACTGAAACTTATAAGATGCTGTAGTATTAACTGGTATTAGCAATTAAAAGAAAAGTTTGGTATAAATGTTAATTGTAAGGTGATGAATTAATTTAAAATATCTTCTGAAACAAAATCTTTTGAAATTTGTGTGTCTGGGAACTGAGGAAAGTCTATGTGCATAGAAGAGATTTTTTTTCTTGTTCTTTCTTGTTTTGTTTTGTTTCCCATATTTACTCTAAGAGTTCAATATTTAGGAAATACATTTGTTCATAATGTTTATACAGAAATTCATGTTAAACTCTGTGGGAGAATCACACCACACAATACTTTTTGCATTTCATTATTATAAGTTATATAGTTCTTTTCAGTGGGGACGGTAGGCATCATTGATTCTCTCTGTTCGTATTTGGTTGCTGCCTCTTATGGGCACATGATAGGATTACAAACCACATGATCCTGTGAATGAGCTTTAAATGGCTATTTCAGATATGGTTTTTAGCCTTTATTTGGCAACCTAAGATATTCTAGAACTGGTATTTCCTTCATGCAGCAATCTAGAACTGTTTGTGATCAGACTGCTTCAACCCCAAACTCTCAACATCAATAACAAGAAGTACTCCTTACCAGCATTACAGGAAAATTGTGCGGAAATAAGGTTTTGTTGTTTTAGGTCAACAGGACTGGGGAATCATTTATTACTATAGTCCAGTTGGTCTTATCTTGACTCATACAGAGACAACGGTGATTTATTCAGGAATTTCTTGGACTTATAGGTAAAAATTATGCATGAAATTATGTGTTCCACATTTTCAAAGTCTTTGGATATAGACAACCTGTACATTGACATTAAAATGTAGAAGATGCTCTGTTCCACCCACTCTCACAGCCCTGACAGAATTAATATAATAAAAATGGCCATTCTACCAAAAGCTTTATATAGATTTCATGCTATCCCTATAAAGATACCTATGTCATTCTTTACAGACATAGAAAAAGCAATTCTCAAATTCATCTGGAACAATAAGAAACCTAGAATTGCTAAAACACTACTAAGCAGGAAAGATGAAACAGGTGGTTTTGCCATTCCAGATTTAAAACTATATTATAGAGCCGTAGTAACAAAGACAGCATGGTACTGGTGTCAAGATAGGAAAGAAGACCAATGGAATAGAATAGAAGACCCTGAAACAAACCCTCAAATCTTTAAACATCTAATTTTTGACAAAGGGAACAAAATATTACATGGAGGAGTGACAGACTCTTCAACAAATGGTGCTGGACAAACTGGTCAGCCACTTGCAGAAAGTTGAAATTAGACCCACATCTTTCTCCTTGCATGAGAATCAAATCAAAATGGATCAAAGAGCTAGGAAATAAACCTACCTAATTAAAGGTAGCTACCTTGCAACTGATAGAAGACAAATTAGGTCCAACACTTCAGCATTTGGGAGTAGGCAAAGACTTTCTCAACATGTCTCCTAAAGTGAAGGAAGTACAGTCAAAAATCAATGAATGGGATGCCATAAAGCTAAAAAGCTTTTGCACTGCCAAAGAAACAATCAAAAGAGTTAAGAGGTTTCCTACGGAAATGGAGAGTATCATGGGCTCTGATTCCTCTGACAGGGGTCTGATATCCAGAATCTACAAAATCCTCAAAAATCTCAACTACAAAAACACTAACAGCCCAATTAGTAAATGGGCCAAAGAGCTAAAAAGAAACTTCTCAACAGAGGACATTGATCAAGCCAATGAATACATGAGAAAGTGTTCTAAATCTCTAGTAATCAGAGAAATGCAAATGAAAACCACATTAAAATATCATCTTACGCCAGTCAGAATGTCAAAAATGAAGAAAATAAACAATAATAGATGCTGGAGAGACTGTGGGGAGGTAGGGACACTATCACACTGTTGGTGGAGCTGCAGACTGGTACAGCCCCTCTGGAAAGCAGTGTGGAGAATCCTCAAAAAACTAGGGATGAGCCCACCATATGACCCTGCTATTCCACTCCTGGATATCTTTCCAGGGGATTTAGAATCAGCACATTATAGTGACACAGCAATATCTATGTTCATAGCAGCTCAATTTACTATTGCTAGACTTTGGAAACAACCCAGATGTCCCTCACTGGATGAATGGATCCAAAAACTGTGGTACATTTATACCATGGAATTTTACACAGCAGTTAGAAACAATGATATTGCAGGCTTTGAAGGTAAATGGATGGCTATGGAAGAAATTATGCTTAGTAATATCAGCTTAACCCAGAGAACCAAGGGTCGATTTTCTCCACTCATCTGTGGAGGTTGGAACTAGACCCTGGCCCTTGAGAAAGGTGGTCTATTATCATGTGTTAAATCCAGATAAGGTGTAATGTTATACAGTCTAATACTTTTTTTTAGAGATATTGTGGTTAAGGGAAGGGAGGGATACTGGTGGGTAATTGGGGGGGCACTCCTGGGGGTAAATCTAGTATCCAGAAACTATACACATTTTATACTATTTTGTTAAAAAACTTCTATGGTTGTTCAAAAAAATACAAAAAAATGTAGAAGATGCGTAGCATCAAACAATTTTTGTAGGCTCACTTTGCCTTCAGATTTCTTCATATTAACTGTACAATGTGATAAAACACAGAACCTCTATGTAGTGTCACCAATGATATTCACAAATATTTCAATTCTTACTTTTTCCTGCTGTAGGATCTTAATCTAAGTTAGGAGGGTCTATTTAAGATGTTGTGGCAAAAGAAATTGGCTAGAATTAAAACGTACCACTTCCTGGCAGAAGTTTTAGCAGCTAGTGCATTCTCATCACTTTTTTCCTCTTTACCCCTTTGATGAGAAATTTGAAGTAAATGGATGCTCTCTTATCCAAGAGCTTGGGTTGAAAATAAAGTTATAAAGAAACCTCAGTATATCAGCTAGCTTTTATTTAACTGTGAACAAAATACCCTAAAAATGAAAAACAAACTGACTGGAAGAAAAGTTGATATGGCGCTCATGGTTTCAGAAGTCTCAGTCCATACATGATCCAAGATGAAGCAGCACATTGTTATGATTTAGATTTGAGGTGTTCCAAAAGCTCATGGGTGAGATAATGCAAGAAGCTTCAAAGGCTAAATGATCAGGTCATCAGAGATGTAAACTAATTTGTGGATGTTTCCATTCATATGGATTCACTGGTGGTAACTACTGACAGTGGGGTATGGCTAGAGGAGGAAGGTCACTGGAGGCACGACTTTGAGATTTATATTTTGTCCTTGGTGAGTATAGCTCTCTCTGCTTGCATGCCATAAACTGGTTTCTTCTAGCTATTCTTTCCCAATGAGTTTCTGCCTTATCTTGGGCCCAGAGCTGTGGATTGGCTGTTGGCTACCTATAGACTGAACTTTCTGAAACTGTGAACCAAAATAAGCTTTTCCTTCTCTTATTGTTCTTGTCAGATCTTTGAGTAACAGTGAAAAAAAAAAACTGATGAAAATACATATCACCAGGGAATGGTTCTGCAGAGGGAATCTGCTCCTCTCATAGCAGGTGGAGGAAGCAAAGGTTGGGGGAAGAGGAAAGGACAAGGAAGGAAGCACCCTTCCAGGATACACCCCCAGTGATTCACATCCTCCAGCCACACCGAGAATGAACTGATTAGATTATCCATTCACTTTACATTCCAAACAACCTTTGGGGGACATCTCATATCCAAACCATAGCACACAGACAACTTTCACTGAATATGTAGCAATATTAGGTTCCTGGGATTGTTCATTACCTCATCATTACCAGTCATCAGAGTCTCTGAGGGCACAGCTGTCTGTGCCTCCCTCCTAGCTCCTGGTGTTTGACAGCTATCCTTGACATTCCTTGGATTGTGGCTGCACCACTACACCCAATTTCATCCTCACACACCCTTCTTCTCTATGTATGTTTCTCATGTTCTCATCTTATAACAGCAGCAGTCATTGGTTTTCAGAACTAATCTGCTTCTTTTATAGCATCTCATGTTTATTTGATTACATTAGCCAAATAAGGTCATGCTCATGGACACTGGACTTTAGAACTTAAACATATCACTCTGAGGAACAATTCAAACCATTATGCCTCCTATAACTCTAATATTTTTCAATGGATATTATTTGAATGAAAGCAGAAAACACAATCTAACAAAGATTTGGTTAATATTTCTCTGTTTAAGAATAAGAAAACACAAATTGCTGCATTTAGAATTTAACTGGGTATCAAAACTTATTAGGTGAGTTTAAGCAAATAACTAATTAAGATACAGAAATAATAAAGAATACATGCCTAGCTGGGCATGGTGGCACACACCTGTAATCCCAGTGGCTCAGGAAGCTGAAACAGGTGGATGGCAAGTTCAAAGCCAGCCTCAGCAAGGTTAGCAGGACCCTGTCTCAAAAATAATAAAAATAAATGGCTGGAGATGTGGCTCAGTGGTTAAGTACCCTGAGTTTAATCTCTGATACAAATAGAAAAAAAATACCTCAAATAATATGCAATAAAGCAAGTAAATTGTAAATATAAAAGAAAAGGATTTGAAATAACCCTTCAATGAAAAGAAACATGCTCTGCGTTGTCAATAGAACAAATTTTGGTTTGGCAATACAAATTTCAATATATTGTATATTCTTAGCACCACTATGAGAAATCGAACAAGTCAAACACACAGGAGCCAAAGTTATTTTTTATCTCAGTTAAAGTTAGCTGTTCACTGATCACTGTTAAAGGTCCTTTCTGTCTTAATAGTTAAGATTTAAAATTATGTTGAAATAACTAACATTTTTAAATTGCTCTCATTTATTTTTTAGTATCAATCAAATCATCTGATTTATCAAAAATCTAACCTGGCTTCAGTCTTCGTTTGTTTAACCAAATGATGATATGTTACTGTGTTATAATGGTCTTAGCTCAGTTCATGTGTCGTGGCCCACAGCTTCCACTAGAGAACTGGCTGAAGTTTATAGACTCCAGAGCTCTTGTCTGCTTAGCTACTTGTAGCTGGACTACTCTAGCAAGAATTTGTTTAGCAAGACTTCAGCTGGGAATAATTCCCCTAACATGAACTCTACATGATTAATCACTGAGGTCAAGATGAACAAAAAAAATTCTTCCTGATCAGTTGTCATTCTCTTTTCTCCTTTTCATTTTTACTTTCAATATGATATCTAATGTAGTTCAGAGCAGAATGCTCTAAAATGTATAAGGAAAATAATACCAACAAGAGGAATTATTCCAGCAGATTCACAACTAATTTTGTTCACTTTTGTGGCAACATGTGGAAAATATGAAAGTTTAATTGAAAAGAAATTGTACCTACCCTTGAGTGTAGAGGTGAATAACTTTATAAAATCACTGTATATCAAGTAATGCAGAAAAATGTACCTATGACAGTGACTGAAACACTGTAGCTGCCCAATAAATATTTGTCACATTGATTTTAATTAACTGTTTCCTTTTTGTAATGAAAAAACTATGGCACTCTCTCCTTCAGACAAGGAAATGCATTAGTATCTTCGAGATTGTCTCTATGCCATCATTCTGTCCTTGGATGCCTCAAGTAAATACCCCGGTCTGATTAGTACTTTATAAAGCATCAATTCTCTATGTTTAAAAAAAACATATGCCTTCTCAATTCCATCTGTCCCCATTTCCTGCATGCCCTTCTTCCAGCCACGTACTTTCACTAAACTCACATGAAAGCACAAGCTCTTTTTTAGACAATATTCCTCATGCTGCTGTTTTGGAGGGCTGAAAAGACAGGTTTGCCCTTCAAATTGGAATTCAAATTATAATATATATATATATATATATATATATATATATATATATATATATATAATCTCCACCTGCTCATAACAGGCAACACAGCTAACAAGGCCAGCAGACCCTGTGTGTGGAGTCGTGGAATGTTCTCTATTACAGCAACCTCTCTCCAATCTTGTCTTGTAACAGCCTCCCAGCTGAGTGCCTGAGAGTTGAAGCTCAGGGCAAATTCGTTCAGCCCCTCTGCCTTTATTCTTGCCCTTCTCCTATCTAAACCACCCTTTACTCCTTTTGGGATATATGGCGGGGGGATTATTTAGTTGTTGTTGTTTTTTTTAATCTTTTTATCATAATCTCTGACATAGAAGCTTTCTCTTGCTTGCAAAGACTGGAACAAGTAACCTGCCTGTATATTTCCACAGCACCTACAGCCCCAGTCACTGTCTCAGCTTTAATGTCACCCTTTCACAAAGCTCTTCCTGAAGTCACCCTATTCACTCAATCATTTTATTATCTGTTTCAGCCCTGTATCTGTGGCTTTAGCAACATACTTCACAATTATTTATGTGTTTATTTGTGTGCTGTTATCTCTCTCCCTTGTTAAGATTAAAGCTCTGGGAGGAACACACTTTTTCTCTTTCACTTACTTCTATGCCACAGAGCTTAGAAAAATGTTTGGTTTAGAGTTGAGAGTTGATAGTAGTGAGTAAGCGAATGTGAGAAGCATGAATTGACATGAATACATCTGCTTATTTTCTAAAAGACAGCGGATATGTAGAGGACATCTATGTACAGTTTTGAATTCTTAGTGCCATCCATAGGTCTTGGCACATGAGAGGAACACAACACATGTTAGCATAAATTTTAATTTAAATGATGCTGTCAATCAAAGAATATCTTTCTTACATACCTACCATACACATTACAGTTCTGACTTCATTTTGACCCAGCTAAACTCATTAATTTTCATAATTATAAAATCTTCAAATGTATTTGACATTCTAGTCTCTTATATATGTTCAATAACCATAATTTTTATTTAGAACAAAAAACTAAAGTTGGTGTACAACAAGGTGATTGTTATAACAACTGAAAGAATCTAAAAATTTTCAGTCCTAATTGTATATTTGGTGTATGAAAGTATGAATACAGGCTTGATTATCTAACAGGACTTTTTCCTTTGTGGTATTCCACATATTACCCAAAATACTCAGGGAAAGTAAAAGGTTGTTCAAAATTCAGTGTGCCCCATGCAACTAATTTGTATTACATATTATTAAATCAAGTATAGTATTAATGTATCCCTTCCCAAAATTTGTGTTTTCTTTTAAGAAAACCTACAAATGACCCAAAACTCAGCAAGTTGCACTTACTCCTAGCTACTTTCTTTAGTTTTAAGAAATTCCCTAAGACTGAATTATACATTATACAACCAGTAATAAATATGCATAACTTTTACTGATTCATCATAAAGCATTTTACCAATGTCTGTGGGGAAATTAAAACTGCTCAGTTCTCACTTGGAGAACACACAGTCATGTCTTTTTGGTGTACTTTGAACTGACACACAATGGACCTGAAAGTTGGACATTGTGAAGTTTATGTTTGTTTGTTTGCTTGCTTTTGGTAACAGAGATTAAACCCAGGGGTGCTTAACTACTTAGCAACAGCCCTAGACCTTTTTTTGCTGTTATTTTGAGACATGATCCAGCAGAGTTGCTAAGGCCCTCACTAAGTTGCTGAGGTTAGCCTTGAATTTGTGATCCTCCTGCCTCATCCTCCCAAGCTGCTGGGATTCCAGGCTGAACACTATGATGCTTTTAACAGATCAAAATATATTTAAAATTTCTCTCCATTTTCTCTCAATTTGCTATTGAGTCCTCTGTTGTCTTTTTTTTTTTAACCTCTATATTTCTTCTCTTCCTCTTTCTCACTGTCAGGAGCAATTGGTTTTCCTGATAGTTGTCTTGTCTTTTGATAAAAATTCCTTGACCTTATTCACACTTAGGTCATAGTGATTAGAGGTAGTTTAATATTTCCAACTAGGGACTTTTGCCTTTTCCAGACAACAAAACGTATTTGAAAGAGAGTTATATACACTGGATGAAGCATATTAACAGTCCTCCAATTCATAATCAAATGCTCTTTGTTATACTGTATATACAAATGTCCCTTTACACGGAAATTCTGTTACATTAATAAATTTCATAATTTCTTCCTTATTGAATCTATGGAAACATGAGAAGAATAAACAGATGATATAGGAAGAAAACTCAAACTAACCTGTCCTTTCTTTTTCTCCTTCACACACATATGCACACACATACACACAGAGACATACACACACCACATGACAGAAGGTTCCACATGACATCTCTTCATTGATAATTAAATACACAATAATTTGGTATTTGATATATGGGCCTTAGGAGCTAAGAAATGAAGGGAATGGCTTTCACAAGGCTGTAAGGCATGCAATAAGTTTCTCAGCATTATATTAATGGGACCAGAAAGAGTACTGAATGCAAAAAATTACCATTGAAGCTATCTACTCAGGGAAAGTGAGTAAATTCTAAAGGTAGCATTGGAAAATTCCAAGATATAAAATTAAATAAATTATTGCATATTATATTTTGCAAGCCAATAATACCTAGCCAAATGCAGTTACAATATAGTTCATCAAAAGCTTTGCAATTTGATCCAGTGAAAAAATAATATACTCCATTAATAAAATGTGTAGAAGTCATGACCTAAATTTTAATGAACCCCTTCCCATTATCAAATTCTTAGGAAAGCAAAAACGCTGAAGTTGAGTTGTTATTAAAGTTAAATTCTAAAGAAGTGCGAGTCCAGATTCTATCCTCCTTGATGCCTCACTGGGGTACCTCAAGCAGCTGACATTCAGGTACTCAAATTAAATTTGGTGTTTGTCACTTCAGTCCATAGTCTTCCAAATATGACTTACTATATTACTCTTTACCTTGATTTTATTATCACCTATTACTTTTGAAAAAATAAAAGTGTGTTTTTCTTTATGTATCATTACATTTATCTTACAAGCTACTATTTCTTTGGATGATGTCAAAAATAGAAGAAAATTGATGGTTCCCTCCAAAACCCTGCAAAAGCTGTCCTTACTCACATTCTGTCTCCACTTTCCATTGAGCTGTGTCTGAATGCCATACCTGTCAGATGAGTTGTAAGTTAGGATTTGGCTAATAATACCTTAAAGTATGGATTCTGGATAATATCAAAATCTTCATGACACTAATAAATATCTCTCTAAAGGCAGACTAACTGAAATTGGGGCATGCGGTGAAGAAACTTTTCAAGATGTACAAACATCATCTGATATCCATAAATCATTCTGTCAATTCCTATGTCTGAGTTTTCTTGTGAATCCCAGGCATTCAGAAATTTAATGTTCATGATTTCCACAATTTGTAATCTACGCAGAAAGTCACTGCATGTCATTCCTCACTTTTCTGAAGCATGAGAAAAAACCTTACGAGCAACAGGGTCTTGATGATATAGGTATGGAACAAGAAAAACAAAGTGATGATTTAGATTAATAAAATTATCTTACTAAAAAGGCCCAGATTACAAATGACACAGATATAGGAGATGACATCTTTCATCAGTTGTTAAACTCCAAAGAAAAAGAACTGAGAAAATTCAGGAAAGTGGACTACAGCTGGACAGCTGTTCTTCAGGTCTTGATGATGAGGTGGGGAAGTGGGTGGTCTTATACTTTGTTTTTCTTTATTATATGTTGATATTCCATAAAATATTTTAATGTTTATATTTATAACATAAAATATTAAACATTTTTAAAAGAACAACAAGGCTTATAAGAAGAAAAATAATAATACACTTGTGAGACAAACTGGAGGGAACAAAATGGTTCCTAACACAATGTCAGGGACTCTTATTGGGGTGAAGACTATGATGGAAGAAGCCTTGATGGGTCACCTAATTGGTTTTGAAACTTGACATGGGTCTTGACAGTTTTGTGATGGGAGTAAATAATATCTGGGCATTAAGTCTCTCACTTGGGGGAAAGGGAAGTCACTTTCATTTTATGGGTTGTCCCATTCAGAGTGAGCAAGCATGCACACACACACACACACACACACACACACACACACACAAATAAAACAAAGAAACAATAACAACAACAACAAAAAAACACCAGCAAGTGAAAGTTAGGGACAAAGCAGATCTTCATGAACACAGGCAGTTGCAATAACCAGGAGACTATCAACCTATCATACCTTCATTTTGGGTGCAATTGAATTACCTGAATGCTCATCAAAAACTAAGAATGAAGCACAAACAGAAAGAAACAATAGAGAAGTACAAGCAGGTTGTAGTTCATGAGTACCGGGAGGCCTCGGCTAACAGGGTGCAGTGTAGCATATTTAATTCAAACTTAACCATGGGAAAAGGTAGGACATGCCCTTGTAACTGATTCAGAGGCTTGATGGGATTGACTGGCAGGTGAGAATTATCTGTGGCCTCTGCTCAGCAGTGCAAGAGACAAGAGGACTGGCATATCTAGGATGCCTTGTGGCTATCGAAAAGTGATGTATTGCTACTGCCACAGATGAAATCGCACAAGCATTAAATATGAAATATTGTTATCTTTGTAGAGAACACTGTTTTTAATATACATAAGTATAGTAAAAGAAAAATCATTCCACACAATACGACTTCTGATTACAAATCATATTGGCTTATATATTCATGAATTTTTGCTAATTGGTATATTTAATATTTTCCCACATCTTAGAATGCCCCTGCCATTCTTTAAATTTATTTTTCTATGTGAACTTTAGAATCCATTTACTGCATTCTATTTGCACTGTGCTAAATGTAGAGATTAAGGAGAAATGGCATTTATAATTCTGGATCTTCCTGTGCAGGCAAATTTATTCAAAACTTCTTTTCAGTCTCTTTAGTATTTTATTAAAGCTTCATTCACAGAGATCTTGCACATTTCTTGTTAAGATTATTCCTTGGGCATTGTTGGATTGTTGCTTTTGTTAAAGTATTTTTCCATTATATTTTTAACTAGATGATCCTTCACTATAGGAAAATTTTTTGTTCAATTATGTACTTAGAGAATAATTTCCTGTAATGTGGCAAGCATATGAGTAGAAAAGAATGAGAAGTGAGTTTGGAAAGGCAACAAAGGCAAATTAAACATATTTGAGAGCATGGATTTTAAATTGTACACAATAGGAAGTCTTAAAATTGCTTTTAATAGAGGACTTACATGACCATATTGCTATTTTAGAAACTGTACATTGATGTCATGGATAAGTACACTAGAGAGATGTATGCTACACATGAGGAATGAAAAGGTACTGGACTAAGACAGTGACATTAGTAACTGAGAAAGGGGGCACAACTATTTTCTTATATGGAAGAAAATTAGTCAATCTTCATCACTGGATGAGTAATGGAGGAGATAGAGAATAGAATCTGTCAATGAAGGATGAAACCTACTGGAATTAAATGAATATAAATTATAGGAAAGAAGATATTAATGTTCACCTAAAATATAACAAAATATGAACAAAAAGATTTGGAATGTTGTTGAATTATCAGTAAAACAATAAGATGCTTTCTGATTCTAGACTTTTAGTTATGAACATGTATGGAACTAAATCACAGCAAACCAAAGGGCACATGGATGGCTGGAAAAAAAAGATAATAATACATGAAATTACCTGAAGTTAATCATAGTAGAATACAAAGAATAGAATCACATCTTGTTTTTCAAAGACCAAGGAAAAAGAAGTTTTTACTTTTTGCTTTTTTTTTTAAATAGAACATGAGGCTCAGAAATGTGTATTTCTGTTTGAACATGGAATAAAATGAGGATATAGAGAGGATTATGAAGTTTCTGGGGACAAAAATCATTCAAATACTTGTGGAATTACAAGTACTGTGTTAGAATCAGGTAAAGGTAGGAAGGATTTCTTTCATAATGGACTGTGGTTTCCAGAAAAAAATACAATACAAATAATATCTGGTATAAAATGTAATTACTTTACTCATGGTTTGCAAGACATTAAATATGTTCCCCCTATCAGCTAAAGTCATAATTCCCTTTAAGAAAATTAATTTTGATTTGATGAGTCTTCCATAGATTTTTGTACCTACTTCTTTCCTTTTTCTTTCCTATTTTCTTGTAGAACAATTAAGAAATGTATGCTCATGAATTTAAAAAATTATCTGGAACTATTTTGAATAAGTCTTAATTTTTAAGATATTTACATTTATAGTCTTTGAGATGTACAACATAGATATAAAACATGTTGCCATTCTATAGTAAAAATTAGCAGAGCAAAGTTAATTGAAACACCCAGGTTATTTTAAAGATAGCTCTCTCTATCTTTACTTCCCAATTAGATGTATTTGTTCAAAACTAAACTATTGGTAGTCAAGTTCAATATGAATAAGTTATATGATAAATTTAATGCTGCTTAAAAAGGATCTATGATAAAGACTATATTCTCAAACCTACGATTATTCTTTAATTCAGTGCAATGCACAGCATATGTAGACACTCAAGGTCATCTTTCTCATTTGTCTAAGAAATATTCTAAATCCTTTCCACTTAATATGTGCTCCATGGACTTGAAGCATTAGCATAATCAGGAAACTTGTTAGAAATGGAGGACCTCAAAATCCATCCTGGACCTACTAAATTCTAATCTGCATTTTAACAATATGAGGGTGGTTTTATTGACCATGTGGCACTTAAAATTGACAAGCACTGATCCAAAGTAAAACAGTCATTATTTTGATCAATACAGTAAGGATAATACTGCAACAACAAAATGAAAGCCAAAAGAATCTTCTATAGACCTCTTCAAAGAGATTTAGTAACATTTATGGCATTTGAAATCATAATGTTAATGTGCGATTACTTAATAATAATGTAACAGTTCAGTTATGATTCATTGCCTTTTTTTTAACATATTGAGTACAGATTTCTAAAGACAACAGCAGTCCTTAGCCGTTTTTTTTTCTCTTAAATGTTTTCTATTGCCATTTCCATGCCTGTGGAGTGTTTTCCTATAATTATATTTGTTGAGAATTAACCCACCTGTGTTAAAGGTATAAAATGTGAAAATTATAACCTCTTTATACCTGGGAGTATCTATAGGCTTGAATAAGTACATGTGAGTAAAGAACTCATTATACTGTAATGTTCACAATGAATACTCAAAAAGTAGATGCTTGGTTTTTATTTAACAATATTTTTTCATGGAATGGTAAGATATGTAATGGAATCCTGTCCTATTTTGTATATAGCCTTTCTATTTTAAAATTTGAAGAGTTTGTACAAACTAAACATTATCTTTTGACACACCAACTCATTTGTGATAATTATGTCACAATTTGATCAGGTTAAAGGATGCATACATAGCACATAAAATATTGTTGTTGGGTGCACATGTGAGGGTCTTTCTGAAAAAGATTAGAATTTGAATCAATGGAAAAAGCAAAGAAAATCTGCTTTTGTCAATGTGGTCAGGCACTGTCCAATCTTTTGAGGGTCTAGACTTAACAAAAAAGTGCAGGAAGTTGGCTGGAGCGGTGGCTTGGCAGTTACGGTGCTTGCCCAGCATGAGCAAGTACGTGAGTTCGAACCCCAGCACCACTTACATAAAGAAGTCTCAGAGCAACGGAAGCCACATGAAAAATTAAATAAAAATTGTTTCTCTGTCTCTCTCTCTCTCTCTCTCTCTCTCCGCTCTCTCTCTCTCACTATCCCTCTCTCTTAAAAAAAGTGCTGGAAGGGAAAATTCTCTCTGTTTCCCTTAAATGGGACATTCATCCTCTTCTGTCCTAGACATCAGAAACTTTGGTTCTGAAGCCTTTGCATTCTAGCACTTACACCATTGGCTTCCCAACACCCAGAAATCTAAGACTGAATTGTACCACCGACTTTCCTGGGTCCATAGCTTACCAAAAGCAGATCAGGAAATTTCCCAGTATCCACAATCATAGAAGCCAATACTTATAATCAATCTGCTCTTATATGTGTTTATGTGTCTAAATTCCTATATCTCCATAATTAATTGTTTTCACTGGAGAACCCTTCCTAAATATAACACTTAGGCTAGAAAATGGTAAGATATAATTCAACATCATTCAGAATATAAGGGTACAAATTAGGACTAGAAGTTAGGCATTGTAATTACCAGTATTCTTTCTATCGTTCTGTATTGGAGGTAAATGTTATTGTTTGAATCTTAAACGTCCCTCAAAGGCATATGTGTTAAGACTTGGTTGATCAACCTGTGTGCTATTGGGAAGTGGTGGAACCTTTAAGAGATGGGCCCTAGTGTTAAGGAAGATAGGTTAATAAGGGAATGCCCTTAAAGGAATTATTGAGACAATGGCCCCTTCTTCTCTCTTTACTTCCTGGTCACTATGAGGTGAGCGATCTTTCTCTACCACAAGTTCCCCCTCGTAATGGATTGTGCCCATACTAATGGGGCAAAGCAACCCTGAAACCTCTTCAACTGTGAGCCAATATCAGTATCTCCTTCTTCTAAGTTGAATTTCTTTGGTACTTTGTCACAGTGACAAAAATCTGAATAAAACATTGTGTGCATGTTGCCATCATCCCTCCCTGAGCGTAGATTTAAGTTTCCTCAGGAAAACGCTAGACTTGATAACACTTTCATTTTGTATTCTATCAAAAGCATTCCAGTAAAAATGTACCCATTACATGAGTTACTTCTTTTGGGTCCATTGTTTATGGACTCTAATCTGGCTTTCTTAGAGGGAAGGAAGTGAACCAAACATCTTCTTAAGGATAGAGGTGCTAACAGTCATCTCTTATCATCTGAAAATAAGGGCTGATGCAAAAGATTATGCAAGAAAAAAAGATTTGCTAATTGCTTCATCAATGTGATGTCTCAGTCCAAGTCACAGCAGGAGTGGGATTAACAGAGTATTGTCTAAATTCTAGAATTTTCTTTGATCCTGGAGAAAAACTGGAAAAATCTGCTATTGGCAGCAATAAAAGGAATTACAGGCTTTTAAATCAATGAATGGAAATAAATAAATCTCTTTCCTGGCTAGTACACCTGTTTGGCACATATTATAGAAGCCATTTCTCTTAAGTATTAGTTCAAATTGGGCATTCATGTATTCCAGCAGATTTATAGTAATAAAATATCTATCTATAACTAAATATTTTCAAATTACAGGTTATTTCCAATTCTCATGATGCTCATTTAATTCTCTTTTAGATAATTTAAATTACTAGATACTTCCTTATTTTCTAAGGATAGTCATTAGGTAGTTATTCAGAGATGGAATATTGCATACAAGACAGTGATTTAACCCAAACAAATCTCAGGGTAAGATCTATTTAATCTTATAATAGTGCTGGAAAAAGAAAGTAGATATTTTTTATTGCTTAAAATTCAAAATCTTTAGAAGATTGCCTGCAATTATTTGCGGTAACCAATGCACTGAGGAAGAATATTGCTTTTATGTGGAATTTACATAATCACAATCCTTTGTGCAGCATAAATTCCAACAATTTTCAATTTTTTATATGGCAGAAACATTCAAATAGATCCTCTAATAGAAAGCCTAAGCTGAAGATATATTCTAAGAGGAGCATTATGCCTCATTATTTCCGTTTTGACAATGATAATAGCCAAGAAATTCACGCAGAAAAGTTAAGAAGTCTGAACTTTGTACAAACATTTTACCTAATCTTAATGATTTTATAGTTCAAGAAACAATATGGCTACCACCTTTTCTATACATGTTACAACTAATGCTTAATGAAGTTTAGAATCAAATTGGTCCATTTTATCTTGATTATTCTGTAGAGAAATGGGACACTTACTGGCTCCACCTGAGAATTAATTTTAACTTCCTGCCTAAGTTGATCTCTTATATTTACTACTACGTTAGACTTACCATGAACAAAATGAGAATTAGAATCACTACTGTGCCACCTTGTGCAACATGAGGCACAATTGGTGGGACATGGTGGTGACCTTACATGTGCAAATCACATATCACCAACATCAAAGAGGGGGCATGCAAAGAAACAGGTAAGCAAAACAGGTGACTTGAGGGTGCTTTGTGTGCATTTGTGTGCATAGATTGTGTGTGTGTGTGTGTGTGTTAAACTAGAAAGTTTTATTTTAACTACCAAAAGGAAGAAGAAAGAATGAAAACAAATACATTTTTCCTATATGCATTTTAGTGGGAGGGAGCAGTAGAGGTAAATTCTTTCTTGTGAGAGGGAAAAGAAGACTGGGCCTGGTATACATGCCTGTCTCTGATAGGGGCCTTAAGAATACAGCAAATATTATATAAAAAATTCAAAATGCACTTTACTCTCTCATTCTAACCAGTTATAGACCTGATGAGCCATGGTCTCATCTCTCTGATCGCCTTCTTCAAATGCTAGCACACTTTCAACTCTGAGGATAAACCAAATGTTGGGTCTAATGACCTCTTGTGCCTGTTTCATGGCATTAGTCCTCTAATACCATGTGTGCTGATTTGGTTCTGCCCTAGATAAGTCCCAGATTTCAAGATTGACTCCATCTTTCTCACAGAAGGTAAAATCACCACCCGTTTTGCATCTCCAGCCACATATGAACATATACTCATACTCACTGATCCCATTTCCACATGGTCTGCCACCATCTTTCAAACTTCAGCTCACATGACTTCCAGTGTGTACTCTCTGTACTTCAGGGCTATACTCTTCAGCCATGTTCCAGTCACAAAATCTCCAGATTCCTTGGCAAATCACCCTTCCTTTCCAGTCAGTCTTCCACAGCTACCCCAAAATTTTATACATAACATTTTAACCATATTACATATTAAGGCTTTACTTCCATCATATCATACACTCATCTCTAATCATATTATCCTTTCTTCAAGAATGATCCCCACCCCCTCCTCTTATCCAGGAATTTCATCTTTCATCCTCACAGGAGGGTCTGATGAATTCTAAACAAGGTGTGTTCTTTGATTCTGTTGCTCTCTCTAACTCAATCTGTATTCTGAAGAAAAGAAGCAATCTCTGACCTCTTTTCCACAGATATACAGTCTCCAGACACACACACACACACACACACACACACACACACACACATGCACACGCACACTACTTTCCATCTGGCAAATCCTATTCCATCTTCAAAATGTGGTACTAATTTATCCCTCTAATTAAATCATTCACCTCCATGCTAGCCCTAATGCCTACAAAATTACTATATCCTTTTCCTACTGTTCTTTTAGTATTTTGTCCCCGTGACATGATACTTATTAAAATTATTCCTTTCTGTATTTGTAGATACATTGTTATAAAGAATTTGATAAATATTGTTCAAAAGATTTGCATTTTCTTTGAAATGCAGCCTGTGTATACACATAAGAAGGTTCTATATTTTTAATGAAGTGCTTTAAAACAAATTTACAATAAATAAAGACTGAGTTGTGACTTCAGTATTGGCTTTTCTCATTCTTCATCTTTCTTTCTTTATACTCTCAATGAGCAATGCAATTATACCCTTCTTGTATTTCCTTAATTTCCAATGAGGTTGAAATCCAAAAATCTATGTGTTTCTGCTGAATTTTAGGTATTTATTCATGAAAATAAAGTCTTCTTATGTCCCTTACTTTACATTATCAGACCTATTATTCAATTCCTCTCTTAGCTTTTCATGAAAATACAGTGGAGAATGAAGAAAAACAGCGGTGAATAATCTTTTGTTTTCCTTTATTCACTCTCAGGTTCTTATTAAATGATGAATTTCCTATAGAGGTTTTCATTTTTGGTTTGCTTACTTTATTTTGAATCAATGTAGCATGAGGCATTCCATTCTTACAGGAATTTTCTTCTCAGTAAAATATAAAACCTTACATTTCACTCATTCTTAATAATCTTCGACTCCAAACTCATTGTGCATTTTCACGTTGAGATTCATTTTGCTATTTGAAAAAAATATTTATTTTATGGTATTTATTTACTTATTTATTTTTAGAGAGAGAAAGAGAAAGGGATAGAGAGGTATTACCATTTTTTGCTTGGTATTAACTCATGACTACCCTTCTCTCATAGTCCAGTATTGTGTACAGGTCATAAGTTTGCACCGCACCATTGTTCTCTATGATCTCTTCTGCATAACAAAACAAGATGAAAATGATAAACAATTAATGCTAATGTACCACATTTATCAAAAGATGTTTTGAACAACTCTCTCCAGTTTATTTTTGCCCTTAATTGAAAGGGGACAACTTTTCACCTTATCCCCTTGTTTTAATTTTTACACATTCCAGAAACTTCCTCACCTTTTAAACCTGACACTGCTGAACTCTAACCTCATGAACCTCCATCCTAGAGCACAGCATCCCTTCTTTTGCATAAAATATTTAGCTTATCAAAATTTAGTGAAGTTTAAGGAATGATGCTTACACATTATCTTTTATAACTCAACAGAGCCTTCACAGATAACTAGCTTTTTGGACAGAATTTATATCAATATTTACTTTATCAAAGAATAACAGAGAAAAATTCCAGGAATCTATAATTCAAACCTCTAATTTCACATGAACATAGAAAACCACTCTGAACATCTTTCAATTGATTTAGGAAGTTACTAAGAAAGGCAATTTAAAAATTAACATGCAAATGGCCCCTAAGGAGTGCTCTTCTAGACAGGAAGGATGACACTAAGATGCATCATTCATTAGAGTGCTGTTCTCATGTCAGTTACAGCACAGTGGACCAGGTGTTTGTTGAGGGTTTTGTTGCCGCCCAGAGAAGTATTGGTCCTCCGCCACACCATGCACAGCTTCCCAGGGTGCTTTGTCTATTAGAAATGTCTCTCTCTTTTCCTGTGTGGCCACTGTTTTGACACTCATTCAAACACTATGCAGTTTTACAGCCGTGTTGTCTCCACAACATGATCATGTTCTGAACTCAACAAGCGAGTTTTTCCTGGCACACAATAGTTATGTCATTGAAATGTTGCTGAACATACTGGACTAGTTTCTCTGAAGTCTTAGAAATGACATTAAACAACAGTAACCACGGGTGGTGAACTATTCTTGTAGGTTTCTTTCTGACACTAGTCCAGAATTTTGCTCTGGCTCATTTACCAGACACACATGTTTCTGAGCCTCCAGGATTGTTATTAAGGCACCTTGCTGTTTATAGGACATTTAGCTTCTGTGTTTAATACCTGAGCAAGTGTTCAACGTGAACCAACTCTTTCCGTTCCCTCAGGGAACTTCTATCCTTTAAAGTGCTACCAGTTTTCATTTTAGCATTTCAAAAACAATGCTCATTATATAACTGTGCTTGAAACGAACAAGATAATAGATGATAAGGTTTAGACCTAGATTTACCCTTTAAGTTCTCACTTCTGTTTTAAGAAAGTATTGAATTACATTTCTCCTGCAAGGCAAAGAAGAAAATATTTAATTTCACCAGAATAGGGGCAAACTACACACTTATTTTCTGCTGCATCAGTATAATGTGATATTTTTAGAAATAGATCTTTTTATCATGGATTAAATATTCTAGTTCAATTCAGGGTAGAGTGCTCTAGGCCCAAGTATACAATTTATATCAAACCTAATAAAATATGAAAATGATTCAAATAACCATCAAGTTTTATAATTTTGCACATCTAGTCAATGTCAAGTACATATTCCAAAAATGTTGCAGTATAATTTTGGAAGCAAATAGATGATTTGCTTGATATTTACTTAAATGCAAATTAAATCAACCTTCTTTAATGAATGTGTGGAATTCTTCATTTTTATTTTACTTAGCTTGCAGACAGATTCTGAAAATGAATGATTCTTTTTCTACAATAAGTCTGTGATTAGCCAACTTCCTTTCCACACATGAAAATATCACCAGCTTAAAAATTTTTATTAAAGATATTTTCATATAATTATACCATTTACTGTCCTTGTGACAGTAATATTATATACACTTTAATTTTGCTTAATAATAACACTTAAATGATAATTTTTTCTGTATTTGGAGTATATGAGCAACCTATACTATCACAACATTTTAGCCTATCTCATTCAAAGTAGATAAAGGAATGTCATATGAGTTATTTTAAATTATCTAAGGAAACAGCTAAATCTTTTCAAAACTGTAACTTAGAGGCACAGAATATAAGAAAGCATGATAGTCATGAGTCTCTGAGTTCGAATCCCAACTCCACACTTGGTTGCTGTGTAATCACAGCTAAATTACTTTGCCATTCTGTGTCACAATTTCCTTATCTGTTAAATAGGAATGGTAATAATGCTACCTGGCACATAGTAAACACTTATCGATATCACCATTCTTTACAATCATTAAATGTTTTAATTCAGTCATGTTCAGTACAACCAGAATAGAAGAAAATTTTTTCCGTGAAAACTATAAGACAAAAGTAATGGCATGAATGTAATTTGGAAGTATTCATTCTCAATAAAGAGAAGGGAAATTTTATACAGAAAGCTTGAAAGCATGATTTTGAGAAAATGGGTTATTGTAAAAAATATGCTTGTAACTTAGTGAAGGTCCTTGGGCTATCTCCATATAAATATGAGAACTTAGATATGATAATCATAGCTTAAGTTCATTAGAATCAATTGAATTCTAGTGTATTTCATTGAATCTGGCCTGGTAAAATTAACCTTCCAGGTGTACTTCTTCATAAGATACACAGTGTACAAATTTCAGTTCTGTGGAGAAAAGTCTCAAGCCTCTTAATGTGCTTAGTTTATAAAATATAAAACAAATCAATTTTAAGCAGCAGAGATGGTGTAGGAAATTCCAGGTTGTTCATTACTTAGGCCAACATATTTGCCCTACACATGTTTTGCTGAAGAGTTCTAGCTATGGAAAGATAATGATCAATCATTATGTTTTTATAGAAGAGCAGACAATATCAGTATCCACCTTTTAAAGAGGAGGAAATTATATCTTGAAGATATTTGATATTTTATTTGGGTCATATAATAAATAGGAGTAAATAAAAATCAAGGTTTTCTTCCTAATTCAAATAAGACATTAAATACTATATTACATGCTCACTATCCTAGACAGAATTTTTTAAAGGGAATCTACACAGCAATAGATTTTTCTAGATATTGTGAGTGCTACAAAGATGCAGTAAATATTGCTTATTTGCTTCAGAAACTTGCAGCCACATAAGGTTTAAAGAACTTGGAATGATACATTTGGTTTTTGCAGTTATGAATTCAGCAAGAGTAACAGACAGCTAGTAGAATTTCCCATGCTCCAAAACTCCAGTAGATTTATACCCCTCAGTTCCATAATCAGGAATTGGAAAACCAGTGTCCATTCATTCCATAATTAGAATAACATATATAACTTTGATTCCCTCTCCCAATACACACAACAAAAAAATACAAACCACCTTGTTTTGTGAATTTCAATCTGTGCTGGATTGGTATTGTCATCTTGACATTTTCACCATCTGGCTCTTCAAATAAGAACTTTTTCTCAGAATCCCCTTCCTTGTATATTTTCAAGTTAGACTTTGTCACTCTGAAGGACCTTCATGAACTTGGGGAGCTTAGCAAAGCAGAAGCCATTATTGGCAGAGATCATGGTAGTTAAAGGCAGCAAACGTCCAGATTCTTCACTAGTTACCACTTAGCAATCACTGTGGTTCACAGCTCTGCAACACCATGGCACTAAAGCATTTCTTGCAGTCTTCAGCTTTCTGGATCTGTTTCAAGTCTAAGATTGATGTCAGGGTGACTCTCTTATTTTACAGCTATATATTTTCAGATGTTTACCCCAATAGCTTTGCCCTTTGATGAGCAGAAGTTCCTGTAATAAGCATCATATTCATAGAATTCTTGAAGTCTTATTCTCCTGATCAGAGACTGACACAAAATCTGACTGGATTAACTCTGGAATAAAAAAAATATTCATATATAAAGAAAGAAAAAGTCACAAAGATTGCAGCATGGTAGGTACTCACCCAAGACAACAATCTACAGTGTACATTCTAAGTATTGTATGACATGAATAAAAGCATGTTGCTTAACTTGTGCATGTAAATCAATATGTATTTCACATCTCATTCTCAAGAGTAAACTGAATACAATATTTTCAATATGCAAAATTATACCATAGGTCATAACAACTTATGTTGTTAATATATAGCTTACATGTAAAGATAATCCCTTTGATTTGAGTAGGTGAAAAGTTCAATGTAGATGCATTATTAACATCCCTTAGCACTATGATGTCTTCAAAAGGGAAAAATTTACTTCCAACCAATTTTAACTTATAGTAAAAGAAGAAAAAACTTCAATTAAGTAAGAACTTCCTTTCCTCAAATTTCATCATAATTTTAAAGCAAAATTTTTAATTCTAAGACATCATTCTTTGCTTGTTCATGTGATACATGCATATTAAATGACTGTATTTTCATAAACAAAGATTGATATGCTTTTTTATACATTTTGAAATAACATTTTTGCTCTATGTAAGAACTTTCAAACATAAATCATATCCTTTAAAATATTCCACAATATTCGCCACCCATCTTAGAAATTTATTTGAACAATAAATTTTATTTAGTTCATCTTTAGTATTCATCTTTAGTATTCATCTTTAGTTTTGACCTAAATCATAAAGCCTAGACATTATTATTAGTGTGGTGCATTCCTGTAACCCCAGTAGCTAGGGAGGCTGAAGCAGGAGTGTTGCAAGTTCAAAGCCAACCTCAGTAACTTAGCAAGGCCTTAAAGAATTTAGTGAGATGCTGTCTACAATTTTCAAAAGGGTCTGGGTGTATGGCTCAGTGATAGAGTGTCCCTGGGTACAAGCCCTGGAACCAAAAAAAAAATTATTATCAATTGCAACTATATAAAATTTATTTGGAAGACAGATTATATTTACCTACCTTTAAATACTACATTTTTATATAAGTAAGCTTTTAAACTTTTCTAAATTGCTATTTACTTTTGTTGATTCATCATTAATAAAAAGTCAAATAGAACAACTGATGTGCTTAATTCCCTTGTACTTCTTTTGTGAGTGATAATTTGAATAAGCAGGATAGAACCTAGTATGCAAATATGCCCATAAAGCAATGAATTAATAGGTTTAAGTAATGCAATTGATGCCTGCTTTTGCTTCATAGCTCACTCTAGAAACTCCATTTGATTTTCTCTAATGGTTCGTTCACTGTCAAAGACCTATTGATATTTTGATAAATATATTTCATACCAAACTCTATGTTCAGTGAAGCCATGAAAACCAAGCCCAAGTACTTGTTCACTGCATAAGAATTACAGCACCCTTGTTGTTAATATCTACCATTGACCCATGCAGTTGGGTCAATTTTTCTTTCTGTTACTTTTGGTCACTTTTTTCCACCAAGATTGTTTATACTGTGAAATGATGAATGGATTGATTTTGACCAAAAAAAATCAATCAGGTCAGAAAGTATAGTCAGTAGTCTAAGTTTGTTCAGGACCTTCAGCCAGAATAAGAGTAGAAAAGACAAAAACAAATTTATAAATATTATCATACATTGAATTGTAGGTTTTATTTAAAGTTCTCATTAAATATTGTTTCTTAGTTTTCAATGAAAGTATTAATACACAAGTCCATTATAATACCATCAGATCAGACATCTAGTTTTCACCCGCAAGTCAATGAATTTCATAGTCCTGATTTTTGATGAGACTAAAACTATATTTTAAAGCAGTGATTAGAAGATGAGGTCTATCTCTTGGGTCATTCTGTTAAATGGAATTAAGATAGTACATATCTTACTGCAGTGGGGAACGATTTTGAAATCAGAATTTAAAGAAACTTATAGTATACTAAGATTAATTTGCTGAATTTCAAGGAAGACCTTTCACAGTACATGCTTAAATTCATGTGCATTTTTGTAGCTTTTTTACAATTTACTAATTAATATATTCATCTTATCTTCACAAAAATTCTAAGAAAAGCAGTAGAACGCTGTTTAGTCACATTATATTGAAAATAAAAAGATCAATTAAATTGGTCACATCCACTCAGGATCACCCCGTCATGTCAAGGCTTATCATAGTCTCTCTTCAACACCAGAGACCCATGCACATGTACAGGTACATGCTGCAATGCGACTTGTGGTGTAAACGGAAAGAGTTATAGCTAAAGAAGAAATTAAAAAGGCTTCTGAATGGCTTCCAAGGACATCTTTGGATGAGTTTTTTAAACTCATTGTATGAGTGCTTTACTATTAAATGAGAATTTGCACATGCATTTTGCTCTTGCATATATAATTACCAATGTATGAAAATTATAACTTGCAATACAAAATGACTTCCTCATCTTGACATTACTGCTGTGAAACTGTTCTTAAGGTGAAGTGTCCTTGTGTTGTGAACAAACTCTAAATTTCTGGGCATAAATGCATTCCATGGATCTTCAGAGAAAGGTGAAGCTCTGGTTCTTTATGTTTGGAAATCCAATTTGGAGTTGATTTAATCCATTTGATTTGGATTTAAAAACAAGTAATGCTCTCTTTTTGCTTCAGGGAGTTCACAATTGAGATCTGTAGGTTGTTACTTTTTCCCGGAGGCTGAACCAGTGAATGTGTTGAATATACAAGTATATGAAACTTTTTTCATTTCCCCAAATAAGGCAACTTTAAAAAAAAAAACTTATACATCATTCTAGGTAGGTATTTCTGAATTATCACCATTCAATGATTTATGACCAATGTATGTGCTCATCAATGAAAAGAAACATGAAAAAAATGCCTCTCTTTGTCCTTGACCCTGAAAATGTACACAAAAGGACATTTCAGGATGAGGCTTTTTCCTCTGTCATTATTGACTAATTCATATAATACACAAATACCAAGTCTAAGTAAGTCTAATAAGATTTTCAGGAGGAACCTAAGTAGCTGTATTTTATAAACCCAAAGGAAAGCAGCACTGAGTGAAGAGGGTGACTTTGTCTACATCTATACAGAATTGCCAAATTAAAATTAGTAGCCCTTATTAGTAGGTCCTGGAAGTCTACCTAAGCTGATTATCTTTGTCGTATCATTTGATGCATGAGATCCTTCTTCTGAAACCAAGAAATACAAACACACACACACACACACACACACACACACACACACACATACATGAATACTTTAACGTATCCTAGAATCTCATTGTCTCAAAAAGAACTGTTACTTCACTTTTTCCTGTTGTGTCTCCTCTGCAAGCCTCTCTAAGACCATAGCTTCTCTTTCTCTTTGGCCTGTTTGGGTGCCTTACATTTTGCTTAGTACTTCTCAAATAATATCCAATCTGACAATTATCTGCTGTTAGTATGACAACAAAAGATACTGTGCCTTCAATGGCAATCTCTTTCAACAAATACCTTGTCAAAGAACAGATAGGTCCAAATGAGTGTTTTTCAATGTTGAAAATTATTAAAAGCAAGTCAGTCTGATAAGGGAAATAGGTACAAGTTAATTCTATGTGATTGGTCATTCCTAGGTTTACAGAGCTTACAAGGCCTCAGTAATAATTTTGTCTATCTTTTTATTAAAAAACTAAAATTTAATAAGACTTGTAAACTTTTTTCTTGATATACACATTATCCTGTTTACAGGTACCATATGACATATAAAAAGACCTGCTCTAGAATTTTACCAGTTGGCTACCTGTCAATTGGTCTAGCTCATACATGCTCCCTGGCTATAGGATTATTCCAGTTACCTTAAATGACATACAAAGTGCTTCACAGATTATCCCTGAATCTCTCATTCCTGTACACCACCCAAGCATGTTCTCCATCTCATCTCTCAGTGCTCTGCAAACATCCAAGGAGAATACCATGTTCTCTTAAACCCAGAAAACTTTTCTCTCATTTATATTTTTAGAGTGAGTTAAAAATGCCAAATTGGAGTTTCTACATTCCACCTCGTCTGTAAAAGTCTTTGGAACCCTGAAAGCAGATGTACTTGCTTATCATCCTGCTTCCATAATGCCTGCAAGAAATTTCTATTTCAGCATGAAGTGCAGTTGATTTGGGATAATCTGCATTCTCCAACCTTTCAATTTACAAGAGGATTTTCAAAGTAAGCTCCAGTCATGCTTGGCACATAGTAGGACTTCATTAAATGCTTATAGAACCAACAAATGAGTAAAATCAGAAGCAGGGTCCATGTGCTTAAAATCTAAATTTGGAGAGCTTCCTGAACCCCATTGTACTGACTTGGTTAATCCTAAAATCCTGTTTCTTGGTTGCTCAGTGTCTTCCCTATGCCAAACACTTTGTAGAAGGCCAATTCCATCTCAATTTGAACTTCCACTTAATTCAAATGGCATAAATCCAAACCTTCAAGCACTTCAATTGGAAAGTTCGGTTTGAATTAAAATGACTTCATTCATTCATTTATTCATTTATTCAACACACACTTCAGTGCCTACTAAGCTCATTTGAGACAGGAGCAGCTGTCTCAGTGACACTTTCTGTTCCAGTTTCATTTCCCTTCTCCACATACATACAGAAGCTTTAGAGCTTTACTGAACAGGCATTACAGACAAGTCAGTTTGGCTCTTCACATGTTTTCCCTACATTTGTACCACAATTTTCTTTTGTATTTAACAGCCTACCAGGAAAATGGTCTAAATATAAATAAAAACCACATTTTCTTCCTATGGCCTACCTTTACTCAACTACTCCTTAGACTTATTCCCAATAACTTCAGAGAAACCAATTACCAAATTGCAGTGTTAACTAATAACACCATAGCTTACAATGTTACCATGGATAATATTAAATATTTGCTGTTTCCAATTTTAAAGTGAAATCATTTAATTAAGTTCTGTTGATTATTCTGACAGAATTGTAGAACATTTTATCCCAGGTTGTACCTTCCACCATGCATTTTTAAGTGATAAACATGATGTTTTTCTTGCAGGTATGGTATTAGGATCTAATCCAGAGAAAATTCAGATCATAGAATCCTCATTCCAGGGAACTGACAAGGTTTAAAAAAAAATAGTAAAACAAGCCAGACAGTATTCACAACATGAAGAAATTAATAGGCAGTGCCAATTTTCTAGTAGAAACAAGAATTTTTAAAAAATCAGTGGACATATGGCTTGTAGACATATGTCACATAATTTTGACTAGACAGGTTAGAAAAGGAGAAGAATTAGTTCAGTTCCCAATACTCTGGACGTTGCTTCACCAATTTCAATGGAATATACATGTAGGAGAATGAACAATTTAAATTATTTATCTTAAATACTTACAGAAAGAATATTTTTGCATGATAAATTTTGGTCAATCTTTCTTCATACTCTATTAATTTCAAACATGTAGCATTTTATGCTGAACTTAGCAAATAAAGGAGCAATTTGGACTTTCCTTGGGTAACAGGCAATAAGCCAGCTGGTTCTCTGAAGCACTGTTTCAAGGGCTTCTGATAAGCACAGAAGATCTATCTTCACAGATTACCAATAGTTCTGCCTTCCCATCTGGAATAATCCATAAATAATATAATATATCAGATGTAAAGTGATAATCTTTTCCTATTCATAAAATGCCTCAGAATAAGGCTGGGAATGTAGCTCAGAGGTGGAATGCTTGCTCTACATCCAGGAGGCCCTGACATTGATCCCCAGTGCACACACACACACATACACACAAACACACAAAATAATAATAATAATAGTAATAATAAATAATAATAATAATAATAACCCTCAGAGTATATATTTAAACTTGAAATCAACCTGGGAATAAATCCAATTGCATTCTTACTGTAGAAACTTTCTCCCTAAGAACTGCCTGTGATGAAGAAGGTAAAGCAACCACCTGCACTTCGGTAGTGGCAGTATTACTTCTTAAAAAAATCAAAACAGCTTTGAGCCTATAATCAGATTCTCCAATACATTGGAACTGCTTGTCCTTCTGTATCCAACCAAAGTGACTGAACTACTGAGAAGAAGCTTCTAATGAGCTCTATGAGAGTAACAACTTTCTCAGTTACAGAAGTTGGAATGAAGTTCTACTTCATGGTCTGCCCCACCCTAAATACATTAGATACCTCCAGCTTTTCTGCCTTTCCTACTCCAAACTGCTTTCTTTCTATCATCTCTTCTTCCCTAGTGTTCATCTGGACACGAAAACACAAGTAGAGTTTCACACTTGCAGTTTGTCTAATTGAAACTCTGTACCCTTGAATTATCATCTCCCCATTTCATTGACCCCCAGTATTTGGTAACCATCATTCTACCCTCTACAAATATGAGTTTTACCCTTTCAGAATATACATCTAAGTGAATTATGCAGTATTTGTCTTTCTGTGACTTGATTATTTCATACAACAAAATAGTCTCTAAATTTGTCCATATTGTCACAAATGCTGGGATTATGGGACTGATCCTGACCCTGTCCATCACCTTTTCAAAAAATCTACCATGTGTGAATTAAAGAAAATCTAAGTGATCATCTATGTCTTTTACCCACTCAATTTGCTGGTTTTGTAGCCAGACCACCTTCTAGAAGCAGTACTTATTACCAAATGTAGCAAGCATTAGTAGAATTAAAAACTTACAATTGAGTACATGAAATAAGCAAAAATATATTTTAAAATATATAAATTATAAATAAGAAGTATTTGAAGACATTTCTGTTGGTTTATTCTGAAAATTATAGAAGCTAACACAAATATATGCTTCATTTTAGTGGCTGAAATCTATTTTAAGTAATTATCATATATCTCAATAATAAAATTGTTTAAACAAATAAGATTATAATATTATTTTGTACATTTTTCTTCTAACAAAATGACTGTTAAAATATTGTTCAAGTTATTTAAAATTTCTTGCTTGCTCTATCTTACCTACAAAGAACTTTCATTATACATGGACTTATTCATATTTCTGTCTATTTATAAGCCAACCTATCCCAAAGTCAGTTATAGTTACCTATTAGTGGATAATACTTGATACCATCTCAACAGGTATGTAACAAAAATTTTTGCTCAGAGAATAAAATGACTATTGTTTTTTATTACTATTAATAATAGCATGTGATAGCTTGAAAAAAGAACATGAATGGGAATTGTCATGAATGCTTATCAAAATGTTGATGATTGAATTTCTTTCACTTAAATAGTTATTGTCTTTTAACTACCCTCAGAACTTATGAGCCAGGTAACCATTTCATTAGTATTTTTTGCACACATGCTTTAACTTTTATGCAATTCATATGTATGGGTTTTCATTAAGAATTTTTTTACTTTTTATCTGATTTTGTACACATATATATATTTTTCTTTCCATTTTTTTCTTTCCCTTTTTCTCCTGTTCTCAATGTGTATTGATGCAATAACTGGAAGTTGATTGTTTTGTGGACATATAAAAGTACTAGCTATTTTTGTTTACATATTCTTTTGTTTTCTGGAGTTTTTCCTCTCTCCTTTTTTATTCTTTATTTTTCTTTTCTTTCTTTCTTTTTTTTTTGTTCCTGTTTGTTTTTGTTTTTGTCTTTCTTTGTTTGTTTCACTTTGTCTTCTTTTTTCTCCACCTTCTCTCTTCTTCCTTCCTGTCTATCCTGTCTATCCTTGTCCTCCCTCATGGAAAGAGGGATTCTGGTCAGTACATTTAGTATCCAAAGATAGGCCTGACATGCCTATCTTACCTATACGAGCTTCTACTGTTATGCAATCACCCGTATGTTATTAATATCACTTTTACCCCTCCTATATTTTACCACAGCTATCCCAACTTCCTCTAGGGTCTATTTTTTCTTTCCTGTTTTCCCTTTTTTATTTCTTTATTTTACTCTTTTCTTTTCTTTTTTTTTTCCTTTTCTTTCTAGTTCTTTCTTTCTCCAGTAGGTCCTATACCTCCTTCACTTTCTCACTGTCCATAATTGGTCAAGATAGCAAACTAGCTCATAATCTCCTTGGGTTGAAGTGAATCATGCGTCAAACTAACCTCTTCTCCCCTGTGCTTCTCCCCTGTATTCTGTCAATTCCTAAACTCTACACTGTTTTCTCATGTCATCACTCAAAGCCTTTACCCTACTTGTGTCCCATTTCTATCTTTTCTGTATTCCTAATTGAATAGCTGAATCCATGCTAACACCTTCTAGTTCTTTATTCTAGGTTATGAGCTCCACACTATCTCCCTATCCCACTTCCTTGTATTTCTAGATTGTACTTCCCCCCATATACAGAGGCCCTGCTAACTGAAGTGAAGGTTATTCTTTAAAACAGGTATTTGCTGACTATCTTAACATACTGTTTGGCTCTCATGGAAGAAAACTGCTCCTATGGGTGCTAATCACATTATAACTGCTTTAGTTGAAAATGTTTAGTATATGCACCTATAGGCTCACATTTCTTCATTGACTGGACTGGCAGCTGTTGATTTGTGCTTCCCATATAGCACCCCAGCCCAATGAAGCAAAGGCATAAGAAGTTCCAATAACCTGTACAACAGTAGCAAACATAGTTAGTCTTCAAGCCACATCCCCTGTATCTGAAAATGAGGAAAAGGTAAATCCCATCCTTACCCTCACAACTCCCCATCCAAGGAATCCATGGTTGGGGTCCTAGATGAAAACCAAGAAAAATATATCAACATTATGATTAGTTATTCAATTAAGGAGTTGAAAGAAGAATTAAGGAAAGAGATCAGAGATCAGTTTCAAGTGATGAAAGACAACATTTAATAGGAAACAAGGGAACAATTCCATGAGATGAAAGCCCATATTTACAAAGAGTTAGACATCCTGAAGAGAGATGTACCAGAGCTATCAGAATTTAAAAATACTGTCAACCAAATCAAATCCTCACTGAAAGATACTAACATCAGAGTAAACTCAACAGAAAACACAACCTCAGCTCTCAAAGAACGTACATCAGATAATGAAGACAGGTTGAGCAATGTCAAGTTTAAGGAGGACAGACAAGAAAAGAAACTTATCGTGCATGACCAGAACTTCCAAGTAATATTTGGTGAGATTAGAATAAATAACCTGAGAGTATTTGGGCTGGAAGAAAACATCAAACAACAAACAGGGGGTATTAAGAACATATTAAATGAAATTATCAAAGAGAACTTTCTTCATATCAGCGTTGACCCAGAATAACAAATCCAAGACACCTTTAGAACACCAAACAGACCTAACCAAATGAGAAATTCACCAAGACATATCATCTATAAAATGATTAACAGAGAAATTAAAGAGAGAATTCTAAAAACAGATAGCAAAAAGCCCGAAGTCAGATTCAGAGGCAGACCAATTAGAATCATTATGGATTTTTCAGATGAGACAATGAAGGCCAGAAGAGCTTGGAACAATATTTTTCAAGTCCTGAAAGAGAAAAATTTTTAGCCAAAGTTAATATACCCTGAGAAACTCAGCTTTAAATTTCATGGAGAAATTAAATACTTCAATGATAAATTCAGGCTAGCAAGATACATGAACACAAACCCTGCATTACAGAACATTCTCAAGGACATCCTTCATTCAGAAGAACATGCTAATAATTCCCTAAACCCCTAAACAAAGGAATGTCTATAATCACAATATTTACCAAAAGAAACCCAAGATGGCCCAAAACACAGCAATAATCACAAAGTCTGGAACTCAGATACCCATATCTATTCTAACTCTGAACGTGAATGGTCTCAATACCCCAATTAAAAGACACAGATTGGCTTACTGGATCAAAAAAAAAATCCAACAATTTATTGTCTACAAGAGACACACCTCACACTCAAAAATAGACACAGACTGAAGGTGAAAGGTTTGCAAAATGTCTACCAGGCCTGTGGCCCAAAAATACAAGCTGTCATGGCAATCCTAATATCTGATAAAGTTAATTTTGATCCAAAACTAATCAGAAAGGAAAAGGATGGACACTGCATCATACTAAAATGGACAATTCACCAAGAACACATAACGGTAATTAACGTTTATGCCCCCAATCCCAATTCCCCCAAATACATGGAAAAAATACTCAAGGACATTAAACCCCTCTCATTGATCTCAACATAATAATACTGGGGGACTTCAATACACCATTATCTACATTGGACAGATCATCAAAACAAAAACTCAACAAATAAATCTCCAATCTGAACAACTCTATTAATCATATGGGCTCAACAGATATTAACAGACTATTCCATCCTAAATCAGCTGAATTAACCATCTTCTGAGCAGCTCACAGATCCTTCTCAAAAATAGACCACATCCTAGTCCACAGCACTAAACTTAACAAATTCAAAAAAGTTGATATTTTCCCATGTACCTTGTCAGATCACAATGCCATGATCTTAGCAATCAACAACAAGAAAAACAACAGAAGCTACTCTAGTACTTGGAAATTGAATAATACCCTCTTAAATAAAGAATGGATAAAACCCAAATGAGACCAGAAATCAAGAAATTCTTGGAAATAAATAAGAATGATGAAACAACATATTGAAATCTCTGGGATAGTATGAAAACATTCTTAAGAGGTAAATTTATAGCACTGAGTGCATACATCAAAAATCAGGAAAGAGCCCAAATAAATAGTCTTATGCTCCCACTGAAACTCCTGCAAAAAGAGGAATAATCCAATCCAAAAGCTAATAGAAGACAGGAAATAACTAAAACCAGAGCTGAAATCAATGAAATTGAGAACAAAAAAAACAATACAAATTATCAACAAAACAAACAGTTGGTTCTTTGAAAAAATAAATAAGATTGACAGACCCCTTGCCAACCTCACCAAAAAGAAGATTGAAATGAAACAAATCAACAAAATCAAAGACGAAAATGGAGATGTCACTACAGACTCAAACAAATGCAGAAGATTATCAGAACTTATTTTGAAAATTTATACTCTGCCAAGTTTGATAATCTAGAAGAAATGGACAAATACTTGGACACATACGACATGCCCAGATTAACACCAAAAGACATTGAAAATCCAAACCAACCTATCTCAGGTACCAAAATTGAAGCAGCAATCAAAGGCCTTCCAAAAATGAAAAGTCCTGGACTTGATGGAGTCAGGGCACAATTCTATCAAATTTTTACAGAAAAATTAACAATGATCATTTATAAGCATTTCGATGAAATTGAAAGGGTCTGAGCATTACCAAACACTTTTTATGAAGCAAATATAACACTGATACCAAAATCTGAAAAAAAAAAACATCAAGAAAAGAAAACTATAGACCAATTTCCCTGATGAACATAGATGTAAAAATTCTTACTAAAATTCTAGCTACTTGGATACAAAAGTACATTAAAAAGATAATACATCATGATCAAGTGGGCTTCATTCCAGGAAAACAGGGCTGGTTGACATTAGCAAATCAATAAGTGTAATTCACCACTTAAATAGAATTAAAAATAAAAGTCACATAATCATCTCAATTAACACAACAAAGGCCTTCGATAAAATTCAACATCCTTTTATGCTCAAAACTCTGGAGAGTTTAGGAGTCAAAGGAAGATATTTTATCTATGTAAGATCCATTTATGACAGACCCATAGCCAACATTACGCTCAATGGAGAAAGACAGAAAGCATTTCCATTGAATTCAGGAACAAGACAAGGTTATCCACTTTCACCACTCTTATTCAATATAGTCTTTGAAACCCTTGTCAGAGCTATGAGACAAGAAAAGGAAATTGAAGGAATTTTAATATGAAAAGAGGAAGTCAAGTTGTCTCTATTTGCTGATAACATGATCCTCTACCTAGAAGATACTATAAGCTTGACCAGAAGATGACTATAGCTTATAAATTATTTCAGCAAAGTGGCTGGCTATAAGATCAACACCAATAAATCTTAAGCTTTCCTATACTCCAGCAACAAGTTTACTGTAGAAGAAATCAGGAAATCTGTCCCATTCACCTTTTCCTCCAAAAAAATAAAATACTTGGGCATAAACCTTACAAAGGATGTCAAGGACCTATACAATGAAAACTATAGAATTAAAAAAAAAATTACAGAAGATCTGAATAGATGGAAAAACATGGTTAGGTAGAGTCAATATCATCAAAATGGCCATTCTACCCAAGGCCCTATACAGATTTAATGCAATCCCTATCAAAATACCAATATCATTCTTCATGGATATAGAAAAAGCAATACTCAAATTTGTATGGAATAACAGAAGGCCCAGAATAGCCAAACAATTACTCAGCAAGAAGGAGGAGGCAGGTGGTATCTCAATTCCTGATCTGAAATTATACTGCAAGGCTATAGTAACAAAAACAGCATGGTATTGGTATCAAATAAAATTGAAGACCAATGGAATAGAATAGATGATTCTGAGATGAACCCTCATACCTTTAACTATTTGATGTTTGATAAAGGGGGCAAAAGCTTAATGTGGGAAAAATGATAGCCTGTTCAATAAATGGTGTAGGACAAATTAGACAGCCATATGTAGACAACTGAAATTGGATGCCTGCCTTTCACCCTGCACAAAAAATTAAATCAAAATTGTCCAAGGATCTGGATATTAAACCAGCAACTTTAAATTTACTTGAAAAAGAAGTAGGATCAACATTATACAATATAGGGGTCAGCATAGCCTTCCTTAACAGGACTCCCATGGTGTAAACAGTAAAGTCAAGAATAAATAAATAGGATGCAATTAAACTAAAAAGCTTTTGCACAGCTAAAGATTTAGTCAAGAGTCTCAAGTGAGAACCTACAGAATGGGAGAAAATTTTTGCCTGTTACACCTTGGACAGAGGGCTAATATCCAGAATATACAAAGAACTCAAAAATCTAAATACCAAAACCACAAATAATCCAATTAATAAATGGGCTATAGAACTAAAAAAAAAAAAAAAAAAGCTTCTCAATGGAGGAAGTCCAAAAACCCTATAAACATATGAGAAAATGCTTTACAACACTAGCAATAAGAGAAATGCAAATCAAAACTTCACTGATATTCTACCTCAATCTGGTCAAAATGGCAAAAAAGATTATGATCAATGACAGATGCTGGAGGGGATGTGGGAAAGGAGAAACACTATTACATTGCTAGTGGGACTGCAAACTAGTTTTGCCACTCTGGAAAGCAATGTGAAGACTTCTCAAAAAATTAGGGCTGGAACCACCTTTTGACCCAGCTACCCCACTCCTGGGTATCTTCCCAAAAGAGTTAGTATCGACATATTATAGAGATAGAGCTTCTTCAATGTTTGTAGCAGCTCAATTTTCTA
>PVKS010016881.1:0-43104 GCA_004027875.1 Aplodontia rufa
TTTCCACATCTACCCATTATTGGGTGATCTGCTTTTAAGCCAGGGATGAATTACACAGGGGTTTCAACCTTTTCTGGAAGATGTTGGTATGCCAGACCTTTGCAAAGTTAGTTTCAAGGCTTGATAACTTCTTCCTAAAAAGATAATGCTCTCAGGTTCTAATTTTCAGAGAATGTTCATCCACGATCAGGTCTCCTTGAACCATCTACAAGAGGGAAACTGATCCTCAGATAAAGTGCATAAGAAATTATCACATAACTTGGGCTGCTTGTAATTTTAATAAAAAGAGCTATTCAACAACAGGGAACTACAACTGAGTGAGTTAAGGCCAAGGTTCCACTGTGATAATGACAGCCAACTCAAAGAACTCTCTCTCCTCTTTCCTTTTTTTCCCTCAAAGCAGTAGGTAACACTACTGAAAGAAATGCAAAGTACTCAACTGTATATAAGAAACAGATGAGGATATACCTAATACAAACTGAAAAATGACAGCCATTCTGTGCCACTGTCAATTAGTATCTAGAGCATTCAAAGGCTAGTTTATCTCCCACCTCAATATACTAAAAAATTCAAAGCTAAAGGAACCGTATATCCCAACTATGATTGGATAGTCAGTAAATCATATTGGAAAATCCACAAGGTATCCCAACGCAGAGCTAGTTACCTGAGTGGGATTCAGACATTTGTATGAGATGAATGTTTCAGTTAGGGCTGTCTTTACAGTTACACCAGAGGCAGGTGTATGTACATGGGTTAAGAAAAAAGGACAGGCAAGAAAAGAACAGGTGTCTTGCAAGAGAGTAACAAAAGATAGAAAATGTAGTCACTGTCATCCTTTGTGTATTTTATCTTTGAAGTTACCAAGTCAGAGCTGCCCCAATGGGACACTAAGTATTCCAGTGGTCTCTGAGTGGGTCCCTCACTACAGCATGAAATTTGTGAACAGATCTGGAAATGGCCTGGCCAATCGGAACTGCAATAAAGCTGATACTTCCTTTCAGGAGAAAAGGCAATCTTAGCTACTACTGAGTCTTCCTTCCCATGTGGAAAAATTTCAAACTGCTAAAAAGCATCCATCTCTTAAAACCTTGTCCTCTCCACAGAGAATGTCCAAAATCGACCCTGTCACTAGTTCCAGATGTTCCTCTTGTCTTTAGCAGGAAAGGTTTCATGTTATAAATATTGGAATGATCAATTACTTTTCAGAAATCTTAAAATTGCCTCAGATCTTTCTCAACAACTGTTTGAAGCTCTCTGATATTCCGAATACAGTATAATGCTGTACACCCTACAATTTCTCCAGGTATCTCAAATTCTTGAGGATAATGTGCAAGCTATATAATTCTAAAATAAAACTCTTTGGAGGACATTTGATAGTTTTGATTATCTTGTGTTCATATCCCTTTCTCTTAGGAGTAGAACTCAAATTGTCACTGATCCACTTCTTCTGGATACCAGGGGAAGCGGAAGCAAAGTCCAGGAATAAGGAAGTGGCAGTGTTGAAGGGAGGTGCCGCTGGTACTGAGGCTGAGATGAATCAACATGATCCCATCACTGTCCACAGTGAGCAAGTCTGGGATGGGAACATGCCCTAATGACACTAAAGCCCAAAATTACTGTTAATAGTTCTAGGGAAAAATTATGGATTGGATTTGTATAAAGAATGTGATGTTAATGGCCAATTTAGGATCAGAAAGACTAACTTGCTGAGAACTAAGCAGAAGCAAAGTAAGCATAATGAAATGGAAAGAAAGCAGATTCTGATTACTGTGACTGCTAAGTCCCACCTGAGACCAGTCCTGCCTCTGTGAGCTAAACAGCAATTCATTGGTTGAGAAAACTTGATATTTTCTTGTGATTTGCAATATAAAGTTTCCCAACTAAGAACCTGGTAGGAAATGTTTTAAAAGACCTAATAGGTAGTAAGGTAGTAAATAAGAAGTAGGTAAATAAATACAGCGGGTAGAAGATGAAAAATTTTAATGACTAAATAGGGACATACCATGTAATCTTCTCTTAGTGACTGTTCTTTTGGTTTTATTTCTGGATGTTTGTGGGGTTTTTTTTCATATTTTTGGCAATACTCATTTGTCATTTCCTTAAGACAATGGATAGGATAATAATTTTAGCCAAAGTTGGTTTGTCATTGGCAAAGATTGGCTCCCACACTATTTTTATGGGATATGTAAAACTTGAGGAAGCCAAACCACCAGAAAGAAGTTAAATCTTTGAGATCTGAGGTGAACCGTGCCCACACACCTCCCCAATGACTAGGGAGAAGCAGAACCATGTAGTTGGATTTGATCCACTTTGTAGAACAGAAAATCTCTGTCCCAGGCCAGAATATTGTGGTCGCAAATGGTCCACTCACCAACATTCCTGCTGCCCTTGCTGCTTCACCTGGCCAGCTCACCTCTGTCCTTGTCACTAGCCTGTCTGGCCAATCTCCATAAAACAAAAACAGCCCTTTCTAGGGAGAAAAGGAGTCTCCCACATCCAGCCATAAAACCATGCAAGGAAGCTCAGCCAGCTACTCAGCTATGTCCCAGCACTCTGCAGCAGGAAGATTCAAAGACCATAGTTATTTCCTGCCTTATCAAATGTCCTTCTGAAAGCATCACAGTGCTTTGTCCCTATCTTTTTAATAAATACTTGTAGAAGAATTCAAGTTTGGAAATAAAGTAATCATAAGACATGAGGCAATGGGCAAGACTTAAATAAAAATAAAAATTTCACTCCCAGTACATCATCAGAAACACTCTACCAACCTGCTGTTCCTCATTGCTATGTAATGTCCAGTGGCCAGGACAGTTTATTCATCTATAGCCCTGAGAATGGTAGATGCAAAAAAAACTTTTGTAACACAAATCAAATGTCCAGCAAGATATTAGTGAAAATCAAAAGCAAGGCTGTCAGAAGCTGATCTCTCTCAGGCAGTTTCCATTTCAGTGAAAACACAACAAAAGGTCATGAAACATCCGTAACATCTCCATGAAAGAAGAAAGGATTAGGAATACTACAAAGGACTACAAAGGGATGTGGTATGAAAATTCTAGAAAGACAGCTCAGAGAATGTCATGAAGAAGGTGAGCCTTTCTTGATTCCTGAAAGGAAAGTAGCTGAAAAACTTGAGGTTCCAATTCATGGAGGGAAAGACAAACTCTTCAAAGAAGCCCTATCTCCTGTAGTTCCAATAACTAGCTCAGTAGCATCTGCTACTTAGCCATGGCATCTGTTGAGTAAATAAATAAATAATAAATTCTACTAACTACTAACTAGTAGCTACTGGAATTTATCTGCAAGAAGGGCACAAAACCCAGGAACTAGTTCAAAGAATATGTGGGGATGGAGAGGGGTGTTGAAGAAACCAGCTTATGCTAGAAACCAGAGTGTGACCAGCAAGAACAAAGGCAAAGATGAAAATAGCAAAGGGGTATAGCATGGGGGTTGGAAGAGCTCAAAATGTGGCAACAGGTGCCACCCACTACGTAATTCCCAGTGTTGCCCTGACCTGCTGTTTTGCTTTCTTCCAGGGCAGCTGAGTGGTTGGACAGCACTAGTGGTGTTTACACCGGAGGAGACCATCTGGAAATGCAATCAGAGACCTGAGCCTCAGGGGATTATTGGACCCAGGCAAGCATGAAAGGAAGATTTGTGCCCAGAGATCTTGGGTTCTGTTGTGACCTTAGCTCCATGCAGCTATAATTTTGACCTTTTTAATGTAACTAAATCAGCTATAGTTACTTTCACAGGCTCCAGTTTAGTCAATTGTTATCAAGAAGCAGAACTACACTATGCATGTAATATAACCATAGTTATTTTGCAAAAACAAATCTCATCATCAATTATTGATGAGAGTATCCTCTGTCATGGAAATTCTATAGGACAGATTCATGTAGTACAGAATGTCATAGAAGCACTTCATACACAATGTGATTTTAAGGTGGAATTGAAAATACCTTTAGGAACCTTCTAAAACATTTGTCCACTGACACAATTTGGACTTTCTGGCATTACCAACTCAATGATAATACATGTGGCAAGGGCTCAAATCATTCAGTGCTCAAACTATTACATATTCTACAGATTTAATAATTCAGTGTCCTCCTGGCCACAGATTCCTTTGTGACATTCCTTGATTTTTTTTTTAAACACTGAACTAAGACTAACTTGACTTGTTGAATCCTAGGATTGTTAAGCTTGGGTCCTAAGAATGCTAAGATTTAGACCAGCTTATGCAGAAAGATTCTTATACAGCTGACAGCAAACACTGTCAATCTCTTTGAGAATGGTTGCACAATTTTGTTTAAAGAAACAGTGACAGCTATGCTTTATAAAACAATTAAAATGAACTGGAGATAAGAGAAATAAAAAACAAAATGGATGCAGAAACGATTTTTCTTTTTGTTGAATAAAATCAGTCTAGCAAAGTTACACAAGGGTTACCAAACAAAAATTACACTTGTGATAGTTGCCCATCCAACACAGTTTTTTGAAAGTTCATAATGTAAAAATCAAGCTACTGAAACCCTTAGGTAAACAATTTTAAATATGCTGCCGTATTTATCTTGTCCAATGGTTTATGCAACATCTCCCAGAGACTGCAGAGACCAGTCATTCCTGGAATGACCATTACCCTCATGTAATTGTGGCAGTTAGAACTAAGACTGACAAATGTCAAAGGAAATCATGCCACTTTACTTTACTTATTTTACCTATTTTAGCGTTATTCGTAACACTAAAAAAACACTCTGCTACATAGCCTTGCTTTCTTTGTTAGCAAGATAGTTAAATTACCAAAGCAATTGGCTCTATGGAAAATGTAGAATCCTACTTTCTACTGTAATTTTCTAAACCAGAAGAACCAAAATAAAATTTTAGCAGAGTCAGCAAATTCATTTGCCAAAAAGCATACACAGAGCCTTAGGTCAGTTTCATCTAGCTTTAGGGTCACTGTCTTTTTTAGCCTTGTGAACACTTTTCCTTTCAGTCAGTCTCTAAAATGATCCTATTAAGGGAGTGTATCAGTTAGGGCTAAGGTTGGTATCATATAACTAAAAAAAAAAAGACAAAACAAATCTAAACTAACTGAAGCGTAATAAAACTGTGCTTCTCTCTTACATAAAATAAACCCAGAAAGAGTGTGTCTAGAGCTGAAATAAGACCAGGACTCAGGCCCCTGCATCCACACCCAAATACTGGCTTCCATTCTCCAGGTCACCTCATGGCCCAGGACAGTGACTGAAATTCCACTGGTTGTTGCAGGACTGACAGAGGACTCTGGAAAGGTAATTCTATCCTTCTCAGCTGAATCTGCTCCTTTAGGAAGTGTCCCAATAATGCCATACAAAACTCCTCTTTATACTTCATTGAATGGAGTCTCATGGCTTCACCCAGCTATGACACTAGGCAATGTCACTTCTCATCCCAGCTGGCAAAGAGCATGGTTCAAAACCAGGATTCTATTTCTGAGGAGAAACGTGAGTGTGGATTTTGATAATGAACCAACATTCCATGACTCTATGTCATGGAGGGTGCCTCCTTTTCCTTTCCCTCTCCCCTCCATTCCTCTCCTCTTCCACCTCCTTCCTTTTTGTGACAGTTTCCTTCAATTCCACTTCTTTATCTTTCACAGGTAACCTGACATTTCTATGCCTCAGTTCCTTCATTCAGAAAATGGGGATAATAAGAGCCCCAGTCTCAGGCTACTGCAAAGTTAAATGTATGAATACTACAATACATACATTTTTTAAAAGTCCTCTTTTTAGCTACATAAGTATGAAATATTGAAAAATATGAAACATGAGTTTGAAACGTTGAAGATAACACTGTGCTGAATACCTAAGTATTTGCCTTCACAGTTACTGAGTTTTAAATCTGGTCATTTTTTTTTACCCACATGTCTACATTTAATGAAAAACAAATGGTAAACATATAAAATATATAATGTAACTAAATGTAATGCTTATTTTCCTTTCATGTGGTTGTTAATTTTTCTTCTGTGCCTCAGTGGCACTTAAGAAGAAATATTATCCATGTGGTGCAGAAGGGAATTATATCGATCTTCCTAAGGTCCACGTGTGTAGGGCGGTGTGCATGTACACAGAGACTCATCACAAACCTAGCAAGTGGTGAAGAGGAATATTTAGGAAGCAGTACACTTTCTTTGCCCCTTATTATATACAACTTCCCTTTACTAGTCCTTTTATTACTAAAGCAATTAGTTTTACACGCATCTGCAAATATACATTAATCACTTCTTTTAAAATAGTCAAGGGGACTGAGATGACCAAATCCATAAAGTTACATGCATATCTTCTGTTTCAAATGGTGAGAATTTATTGGTCACCCCCACCCTCAAGGACGAGGCCCCTGAGGAGAATGCAGAAGTAACATGTCTGAACCACACAGCCACATCCACCTCTGATCTAGAGAAGATATTTGGAAATGATAAAAGTCATTTTCAATTTATTTGTTTGCCTTAAAGCTTTTTCAGGGATCCAAAACAGTTTTTGCCCCTTCCTAGAGCCAGCAACCGAAGAAAACTGTCAAAAACCTTGCAAGTATGCACAAAAAACACAGCTGCGTCTTATATGGACCAACATCAACAGTCCCTGTAGCTAGATGTTTCATTCATCGGAGATTCTGCCACTTCCAGGTTGTATGGCTTTAAATTCCTTTACTTGATCCTCTGCTCCCCATTTGTATAAAAAAGAGCAACAGTCACCATATGAAGATTTTTGTTAATATCAAATAAATCAACATAAGGGAAAATTGCTAGCTCAGATTGCAGTAACCAGAAGTCGTTTTTCTTTGCATCTATACACACGTGTAATTGTAGTGTACACTTGGTCAGTGTGCCACATTTTTAAAAGCACTGACAGTTTTATTTGTTCAGCTTCATTTTATTTATTGTGGACAAAGAAATGTTTCCTTAAGTTCAAAGGCATGTGTCAAAATCTGTTCTAAGGTTTTGAACTATCATCAAATTTCCATTTACTGAACTGATAGTCTTGTGGCATATTAAGCATCTGATCCTAACAGTGGTGAATTTCTTTTACACCAGACCAATTATTTCGATAAAAATACCATAAAATGGAACAATATTCACACTGCTAGCTAGCTACATTCATGCAACTTTATTGTAATGAAATTGAAATTATAATGAGTTTAGAGGAACATCCCACAATTTTCTATAACCAAAAATTTATCATTGTTTGAACAACATTAGCAGTAAACTGCCAGACACCTATAGCAGAATTGGGTCAAGGACAAGTATGGGGTTAGCAACTTAAAAGATACTCTGCCAATACACCCTTATCTGGCTGACACTGTTTTGGAGAAAGCCTTTAGTCATTTGGTGCTAGAGCTAAGGGGGAAAAAAGGGAGAACAAGCATTCAAACAAACATAAACAAAACTATCATGAATTATGCTGAGTGAAATCAGCATTACCCAGAGAACCAAGGGTCGAACGTCTTCACTCATCTGTGGAGGCTGGAGCTAGACCCTGGTCATTGAGAAAGGTGGTCTATTATCATGTGTTAAAACCAGATAATGTGTAATGTTACACAACCTAAAACCTTTTTAGAGAGGTTATGGAAAGGGGAAGGGAGGGATAAGGGTGGGTAACTGGGGGGGCACTCTTGGGGGTAAATCTAATCTTCAGAATCTATATACATTATATATTATTTTGTTAAAAATTTATATGATTTTTCAACAAATAAACTTCTCAATTAAAAAAACTATCATGAAAATACCCTTGATCATAATTGTTAGGAAGGGTTTTATATCTCCTAGCTGTCACAGACTCTCTATATGCTTCTGTATCTTTTCTGCATTTTTTTTTTACTTTAAAATGTCAGGAGTGATATTTGTGGCACATCAATTCATAAAACATAGCCCACTCGGTTGGCTTCTTAGATACCAATGAAAATATTGACAGTAGAACCTTGCCTGAAAGTGCTACTAAAAATAAACCTCATACATTTCTCATGCCATTGTTCTTCATCTCTTGAGACTGTTTCTATTTGCAAAACAAGACACCTTCATCTAACACCTCTTCATATAAAGCTGAAGTCTAGACTTCCTGAATAAGAGCATAGGAATAAGCATTCAAGATCCCTAAGTTTGTATCTGACTCCTCTATTAAATTATTAATTCACCTCTTGGAAACCAGAGCTCTTGTATTAACTATCAACCTATTAGATAAAATTAACAACCTTTTGTCTTTGAGAAACTTCTTATAAGAGTCTGAGGCACAGAGACTGCTATGGTCCTAGAGCTGGTAAATACTGACCCTCCTTGGGGAAGAATGACATTTCCTCAACCTATTGATGTCATTTAGCCATTTGACTTGTTTTAGTTATTGTAATGTGAGCACAAGTGACACGTATAATTTCTGGGTGGAGATTCAGGAGCCAGTGTGTGTACAGTGGTGACTGTTTTTTCTTCTGTCACCAGAGCAGATGTGCTTAAGACGAAGGCAGCTCAATCAGACAATGTCTCAAAGTAGAAATGATGAAGAATAAAGCTACAGAAGTCACACAAATGCCACAGAAGAATCTCTACTTACACAGGACACTGATGTGAGGAACATGCCACCCCAGCATCACTGAGCCTACCAAAACTTACCACCACTTAAGGGAGAACTTGACCTTGGTAGTCCAGAGTTCAAGTCCTGACTTCCATTTACCTGTGTGGTCCTGGGAACGCTTCTCAGCCTTTCTGTTTCCTCGCTTGCAAAATGGAGAAACTAATTCTACTCGTTTTCTTTACTTTATGGTTTTCCTTTGTGGTATTAGGGCATGAACTTCTTGGGCATGCTAGGCAGGTGCTCTACCACGAACTTACACCCTTGGATCTTTTCTTAAATTTTTATCTTGAGGTAGATTCTTGCCTCTCTGGTTGACCTTGAACTTGTGATTCTCCTACCTTTGCCTCCTGAATAACTACAATTATAGGTCACTGTGCCTGGCTCCACTAGTTTTCTTGCAAGGAGCCAATGAAGCAATGCTTGTAAGGAGCTCAGCATAATGCCTTGTACAGGTTGGCTCTTATTAACTAGAGTTTCTATAACAGTCTTCTTTCTTGAGGATTTATTAACATCCTCCCCAAAGAGATCTAAAACACAACCACCACCAAAAAACAAATATATACGAAATCTCAAAAAGAGAATAAAAATCACAGAGAAACACAGAACTCTTTTATAAAGTGATTCCAAAGGTCCTATTAGCCAAAAATCTAATCTTGTATATTTTGAGCCAAATACTTATATTGTGGCCTCCAAAACTAAAACTATGAGACAAAATAAATTGAACACTTATATTCTCATACTTTTAACTTATCCATAAGCTGCAGTATCTAATATTGTGTGCCTCCTTCCAAGCCATATTTCAGTGAGGCCACCTTCTCCCACCTTGGGAGTCCCAGGCTGTTCAGCTGCAAGTTGGGGATCCCAAAGTCTTTTTCTTCTGTAGAAGCATTTTATGCCCCCAACTTCCAATGTCTCCATTAGCATCTAGACTTACCTTTATGTATAAATAAACTAATCTATGGCCAATTATGAGTTGATGATATCATGGAACTTTCCTCCCTTCCTAGTATCCTTCCAATTCAGCAGCTAACTCTTCACATGCAGAATGGAGATACCAGTGTTATGTCTAGAACAGGTAAGTGTGGGGTGGGGTAACCTTGCCTGAGTGCCCTTCAAATAACAATATGTGTGTCAGCATAGTTATTTCTCCAGAATCTCTCACCAGCATGAGAAGCAGAGAGTTATAGGGAAAAACCACTTCATTATAGTCCTATTCTGTTTAGTGTTGCTATAACAGAACGTCACAGACTAGAGGAGTGCAATATCAAGATGCAGGCATCTGGCAAGGGCCTCTTTGTATGATCCCATCCCATGGTGGAAGGCAAGAGGTTGAGGGAGAGCAAGTGATAGAACTCACTGCCTCAAGTCCTTTTATAATCTGTATGAACTCATCCAGCAGAGTGGAGCCCTCATAACCTAAATGCCTTCCGTTAAGCCCCACCTCCCAGTATTGCAGCACTGAGGGCTCAGATTCCCATACATGCTCTTAGGGGGACACATTTCAAACCACTGCAAGCATACACATAAAGAAAATCAAATGGAATTGCAATAAATATTCTCCATCTTTTACACTCAATTGTTTAAGGGGTTCTGTTGATTTATGTTTGATCCATGATAAGTACAATTAAGGCAAATGTTCTGGACATTATTCTACTACAAAGGAAAGCTATTTGGAAATGGTTTTGAAGATCAGGATCTACTTAAAGCTTTGTTTATCATGTCCACTGTAAGTTTGAAAGAATACATTATTTCCCAACTCTCACTTAAATCTATTAAAAATGCCCTTCTACTGGTCAATGGAAATTGAGCTTCACCTCAGTCAAAGACAAATATACATTGAATATTTATAAAAGTGGTATACATTTTTTAAAACCTGGAATAACTATAAAAAGGCAGCTCAAACTGGGAGACAAGATACCCACATAGGCCAGGTTTCTAATCTTGGATGCACTTCAAAACAACGTTTCCCACAACCCCATTTCACAAACATCCCTTTGACACTGTAAAGACTTTAAGGAAAGTGAGAATTCATGCTTTTGGTTTCTCTCTAATACATAAAAATGACATAAGTGTGTTTGGATTCCTGCAGTTTTTTTTTTCCCAAGTACATCAGAGTCAGTGACTCACGCTCCCCCTTGAAAACCCTGACAGGCATTGCATTTTCCTGTAAGTGGAGAATCAGACAAATATTAAAGAAGTGAAACCACTCTGGGCATGAGTTTAGAAAACTGTCAAAAAGAACTAAGGGCCCAAAACTGCTCCAACAAAATTGGTATGTGCCATATATCAGCCTAAGAAATGTTTCTCTAACGCTCTTCTGTCTTTAGAAATAACATAATTAAGAGAAAGATCTTAAATCTAGCTATTATGGGAAAATTATTTGGGTACTGCTAATGGCTAGGATACTTATAGTTCCATGACACTTACCAGAAAGGATGAGAAATCTGGCTTTGCTTCAAACTGCTGGAAGTAGAGAGTTAAGACTTGTTAGCATTCAATTACAGTGTGCCTGTCACCTTATAATTAAACATTTGTAACATCAGAATCAAAAGCATACTACAAAGTTTTAAATGTAATCACACTAAAATGGAGAACTTAAATTTTTTTTATACCTCTCTAGACCACTCCCATTTCACACCTAGTTTCATTCTGCTTCTAGAAGGCTTTAGTGATTACCTATGTATCTGGGCAATCTGAGTTAGACTCTATTAGATAAAATACATTACACAAATTTTTTAAAAAATCTCACATTACTTGGTATATACTTGTCCTACATTTAATCATTAACCTGAAGAATTATTTCCTCTGAAAAAATATATAAATTTCTAGTGTTTACTAGTTTAGAGAAGTTCCAGTGTTCATAATTCAAATTCATGAGTTTGATCCCTAACAGCCATTTCTAGAATACTCCATAATAATGCACTGGGCACCTTTCATCAAGAGCCAGGGCTCCATGACTGTATTCACATTTCTGCATGATTTCAGGTTTCTTAGCAAGGAGGATCAGCAACCTTGATTAGGAATGATTAAATAGTAGGTATGTTTTGGAAGTGAGAAATAAACAGTGAGTTTCTCCTGAGAGATTCAGAGATGCTTCTCCTCTGGAACCATTTATAAATAAAACCTAGAAACACCTTTCTGCTCTTCCATAGATTCATGAGCTGCCTGCCAGAATATCTTTCTCTGTTCAGTATGGAGAAGGACAGATGTGCCAACTGCCCTATGGAAGCTCCATGTTTCATAACTTCAGGGTTCATCTTATATGTACATCACCATTGTCTGAGAAGATAAGTTTCTGGCCTCATCATATCACCCCATAGAACTGGGACATGGGGAACTCGTACTAAGAAAATCTGTGACTAATAAGCCATCATTTCTCTGATCCAGAGAACTTATATTCCTTAACAACATATGACTAAATGCATAAATTTAACATTGAGCATTACACAAAGTAAGTAGCGCTTATGGTTCTGAGAGGGAGATCTGCCTTCTTCAGTTAGCTTACAGCTACGGTTTCCTGGATACATTGTGGAGAAGAATTGGGTAAGAATTGTAGAAAGATGAAGATTTGAAGTGATGAATAATAGGTGAAATTTCAAAGATTCAATGCTATCTTGTATTTTTTGTCTATAGTTTTTATAATTTTGTAAGAATCTTGTAAACCTTTTCTTAATTAACCAGTTGAGCTAATTAGGAAATGTCAGTTTACGTGCGGTTAGGATGAATTATTCCATTTCTAAGGGAAAAATATTTTTTAATCTGGTCACTTGATTTATTTTTTCTCTTGTTGGTTTTTTTTTTTTTTTTAAGAACTATCACTAAGACATAAAACCAAAGTGAAGGGCGACTGGCTAATGAATAGAATGAGGGTCCTGATTCACAACGTACTGTCAGGATTGTTATTCCCTTAAATTCTGCTAAATTCAAGATCTAAAAGTTGAATAGAGGATTGACAATATGAACAATTTGTAAAAGTTTGGAGGGAAAATTGCTTTTGTTAGGAGGAAAGGTTTCTGGGTGTAACCAGTAATAAATGTAGATGAAAACTGTCTTCAAACATGTAGTTTTAAATAAAAAACACAGAGGTGCACATATCCAAAACTAGAGGTGTGGGCCAAGCTGAGTCTAGGAGCTCAATTTCCCTTTTTAAAAATGTTATTATCTATTTTTTCAGAAATAACTCATAGATTTGTTTTCTATTTAAATCACCAAAGAATTCTAAAACTTTTCATATAAAATACAGACTATGCAGCAGTATATAAAATGTTAGGGAAATATTTTCCTCAAACAATGTATCCATGAGAACCTAAAATCTACTTGATAGGAGAGAACTTAAAATATACACATTGTTATAAAATGAATCCAGAAATCCTACTGTGAACAAATCATTCCAATTTATGCTTCTTTATTTTTTCCTCTTTCTTCTCCCACCCCCTCTGTCTGTCTGTCTGTCTCTCTCTCTCTCAATTCTTTTACATAGGTTTGATGAATGCTTTTCTAATAGTATCCACAGGAATTATGTATTTATTGACACAAAGACAACAATAGCAAAATCAGTAGCTGTTTCATAAAATCAGTTCTCCCACCACCAAACATTATTTCAACCTAATGTATAGAAGGAAAAAATGGGTCACTAAAATTGATTTTAAGAATCAAATAAATGTTATTTGTGCATAAGGGTGATCTCTGAGAAATGAATACTCACAAATAAAATTTATAATTTAAATGTTATCTGTAATATCTTACAAAAGGAATTTCAGATGAATAGATGGATTTTAAAGTAAATGAGCTTACGCAAATCTAGAATTTGCCATATTTGCATATACTATGACTTTAAAATGACGAATTTGGCTTTATAGTGTTTTGTTTGCATTAGGAAAATGGCTTCATTTTTCATTGTATGCCTCAGCGCTAAGAAAGTTTAAACACAAGATGAAGAAAACAACTGAAAAAAGGGATATTCTAAGCTCTATCATATCACACATTGAATTTTAGTGAAAAATGCAAATACACAGATTTTCTAATTTATCTAGCAGCATGTTTCCCCTGTTCGAATGCAAATGCTCTCCATATGTTCTGATTTTGCATGTGTAATAAATATTATACGAAAGATGACTCAGTGACCCCACCAAGAGGTTTGCTCAACCACTTTGCATGCTGGATGAAAAGGGCACTTCCGATCCTCTGTAACTGACCACCTTGGTGGAATGCCTCCACTCCACTGACTCCCCCTTGATATCTAAGCCATGGCCCGGGACCCGTGCCCCAAGTGCCTGTTAAACTGCAGAAAAAGGAACAAAAGTCATATTCTATGGTGAGAAGGGCTGAAATGCTGAAGAGAACTTCATTAGGCTCAACTAATGCAGAATCCCTCCTACAGTTTTATTGTCACTTTTGTTTAAAGACATTTGCCAAGTTCTTTAGGCCTTGAGGAAATTTTGTCAGCTTTGATAGCTTTACATAAAAACTGCTTACAGGTACTTCCTACGGCAAGATATAACCTTGCAACTGGTCACTCTTACACAATGTCTTCAATGAGGACCATTTTAATGTTATATCCAATGTTTTCTTTGTGAACAAAGAAAAAGATTTTTAAGATATATGTGTAGCATATCATCTGCCTTTTGGAACTTGTTTAATTTGTTGAACATCTAAATCCATCAGCAGCTGAATAAAAATAAAATGTAAACTTTTATAGATGTCAGGAAGTATGTCAATGGAACACTTAAAATGTGCTTTCTGTTTGGCAGTGGCAGTGATTTGACATTTCTTCTAATGACATCCCAGTAGAATAATGCAAGCCAGAAGACCTGAATTCCAGTCCTGATTCTGCTCCGCAATGGATGAATCCGTTTAGGAAAAATTATACAAACTCCCTGAAACAGTATTTTAATACTACTTTGTTTAGTTCACAAAATGAGGTTCCAAAGAATACTATGCCCCAGATTATTTTTAAAGCTTTTAGAGAAGCATTTAAATATAAAATACATCAAAACCTCTTAGACAACATATAGCTACCATATGGAAACTTACTCTTAAAAAATATTTTTTTTTCAATATTGAGATATTTTCTATTTTTTAAAGGTATTTAGTTGGAAAAGAAAGGAAGGAAAACTTTCAGGCCATATAACCTTGGCAATCTAAGTAATAATCCTGCTCGAGTTCAGGTAATTAAAAATCATGTTAATATCAAGAGACTTAGAACATGAATTAAAAAGTGAAAAGTATTCTATGCTGCTTCATTGTGATATGTATCCACTAGTTCTCACCTTCCAAGAACAGGAAAAGTTCAGATCTCGTTACATGTAAAATGCATAATATTAACAATGTTCATAAACTATGATGACAAATATGTATAGAAGTTGCCAAAATGTAAATGACAACATAAACTACAGGCATGAGTGGCAGCTATGGGAGAAAAGTGAAGAGAACTTAGAAAAGGAAACTGACTCCGATGCTTTATATATTCTTGCTTCAATCATCTTAGCAATAATGATGCCTTAGAGCAGGAGGCCTCTGTGGTCCTATCTAGGTTGAAAAAAAAAAAAAGTCATACAGTTCTATCAATTTGCAGGTATTTTTGATAACCCACAGTTGAACTGTAGATAAATCAATAGATAGATAATTGACAAATTCAATTTAGGGACAAATTTCAATCTAAGTCTTAAAGTTTGCTTTTAATTTTACTTCCTTCCTTTCCTGTTGCTCTCATTCTAAACTTGGATGCAGTACAGTGCTTAAAAGACAAGGTACCAGGAATAGCAAAATGGAAGATAAGGGGAGACCAGAAACAAAAAGGGAAAGGGGGTGGGGAGAGAAGGAGCAAGGGAGGGGAACAAAACAATAACCAGGAAAACCACAAAATAGATCAAGCTGTCAATCAAGAACCACTAAGCTGTCCCTAGAAATCCCTACCATGAGACTCTCTCATCCAGTTGTTCTCCAAATGTTGGCCCTGGATCAACAGCCAGCAGCAGCACCTGGGAACTTATTAGAAATGCAACTTCTCGGGCCCACCTGGACCTACTAAACTCTGCAATTGCAGTCCAGCAATCTGTATTTGAAAAATCCTTCTAGGATGGGGGAACCATCCCAGAAGCCGATGTTATTCCTACACTAGATACCCATTTAACACATGAGTTCTTCTGGGGGAAAATGCAATAGATGAAACCCATAGTAGCTTATCTATGCGTTAGCATTACCCCTGGTTAACAAAGTTTATACACATTGATTGCTATAGTTTTGACAATGTTTCCCCCTCATCTGTATCCTGTATTGCAATATACTTCTAATAAAGGTGGAAAAAAAATAAAAATAAAAATAAAAATCCTTCTAGATTATTCTCAAGCAGTCTAAATAACATTTGAAATTTAGTGTTCTAACCCCTCAAACTGTACTTATTTTTTTATTTTCTAATGAATTCCGAGATCAAGCTTCTTAATCATTTGCAATCTACGGTACTCTATATATAGGCAACTAATCTTAGAGACTATCAAGGTTCAAAAATACCCCATAATCCATTACAGAGTCTGAAATTTCACAGCTGTTATATATGGGGTGTATGTGATACTCTAAGCTCCCACATATTCTATTTCTATCTAGGAAGTCATGGAGCTGTTTGAGATTACAAAGAAGCAAAAGTGAGCAAAGTTTAGAGAAATGACTGTACAAACAGGAATGTTAGATCTTGCCAATAACGCATAGCTTGAGCTACTTAATTCAGTGTATCAATTAACACAGCAAGAAAAACAAATCATGAAGTGGGGGCTAGCTAGCCACCTAATCCATGTGTATGTCATCTCAACACTAAAAACATTCCTACTTCCCTTTTATTAAGATGCGATCTCCTGATAAAATTTCTACCTTGAAACCCATTCTAAACAATTACTTTTATAATTTCTGAAGGAAGGTATGGCCCATATTTTTATATCTGTTCCAAATTATAGTGAGAGAAAAGAATACCCTTTAAAATTTGAAAAATGGGGATTAAGAGGTAAATCTCTAGCTACATATGATAAACCACAACAGTAGCCAGAAGATGGAGAATTTAAGTGATGGACTGATCATACACATCTCTCTCTCTCTCTCTCCTCCTCTACCACATTTTATAGATATTATGAAATAATATATTTAATAATAAGTTCATGGCAGGCAAAGGAAATTTTTTTTTTCTATCAGGAGATAAAAGTTGTGGAAAAAGAAACCCTTGGAAGGTCAAAGTAGATTGTATTTAACTAGTGGAGAGATAGAATAGAAAAAAATCAAAACCCAAATTTGCGTAGGTGGAAACTACTCTAAGATCTATTCTCCCTTTAAAAATAAAAAAAAAAATCCTCTAGCTAAAGCTCCACAAGAGCTACCCAGCACTTGTAGTGCAGCAATACACAGAGCCAAGAAGCAGTAACCAGGGTAATTATGAAAGGCCCATGGTGCGAACAGCTGGTCTCGTTGGCTGCCTTCTCCCATGCCCTTCTTCGTTCTATGACTAGCAGCCACAGTATTCATCACTAGAATAAAGTCCCGAAACCCACTTTCTAAATAAAGTTAACCATCTGCCTCAAGAAGGCTCCCAGCCAGACTATAGAGAGAAGAATCATAAAGCTTAAGATATTCATGATCTCCACACAGACAACAGAGGAGAAATAAAGAAATGAATTATCTGACTCCTGCATCCATAGGAAAGCAAAACTTTAGGGCCTTGATCTTATGGCCTCATGCAACAAATATTTCCTTTGCACTGTAGCATCCTCAGGGAATATCCTGGTAAAGAAGCAGTCATTCCTTCCCTTGGTCACACTTGCATTATGGTGGAGAAAAAAATAAAAAATCTATGCTGATCACACTAGACAGTGTTACGTGCTGTGGGAAAAAAAAGGAGGGGGAGAAGGAGTTGAAAACAGGATGAAGAGTGACAGTAGATGATAATTAGATTAGGAACAGTTCTGATCCAAGGAGGCCAAAGCTGTGCATTTGGTGTGCTGACCCAATTAACAGGAGGAAACAGGCCATGTAGACCTTGAGAAACAGCTATCAGGTAAAGAAACTACAAGTACCCAGGGCCTGAAAAAGGTAGGGACAGGCTTCTAAAAGCAGAACTCGGTATGACTGGAACGCAGGGAGCGATGAGTCCATGGATCTGTCTCCTGTTTTTGTAGCTCTCTATGCAGAATACTTTTGTCTCCTTTGCCTTGAAACAAGCCTTATATCTTCCATTACATCCTGCTGCTTTCTGCTCCATCATCCCAGCACTATTGACAATAGCCAAGATGTGGACATACTCCTAAAGCTCACTACAGGAGAATGGATAAAGGAAACATGGTACACACAAACAAAGGGATACTCTTTACCCCTAAAAGATATGGGGGAATTCCGCAATATGCAACAACATGTATAAACCCAGAGGAGATTATGCTACATGGAATAAACCAGTCACAAAAAGAAAAGCCCTGCATGATTCCATTTAAGCCAGATCTCTAAAACATTCAGATTTATAGAATAAAATTGTGGAATGTTGCTTGCCAAGGACTGAGGGAAGAGGGAAATGGAAAGCTACCAATCAATGAGAATGAAATGTCAGTGAAGCAAGATGAATAAGTTCTAGGTATCTGCTGTGCGACATTGCACCTATGATACTTCACTACACATTTAATAAAGTTAAGAGAGTAAATCTCTTGTTAAGTGTTCTTCCAGTTATAATTTTTAAAAACTCATAACTATTTTCTTGGCCTAAAAGAACATCCAGAAATTTTTCTTTTTCCCTTCTTTCCTCTCTTCCGTTTCTTTCCTACCATAAATATTTATTGAACACTTCCTATGATGAAGCACTATGAATGCTGAAGGATATAAAACAATAGTACACAAGATAGCCACAGACTCTGCCTTTATTACACTAGTCTTCTAGTGAGGGGTAAAGAGGACTTATAATAAAATGTGAGTTAAAAATAAAAAGCATAACCATCACCAAAAGAAGGATATCTTATGATTCATGTGAAGGTCACATTTAATAGTTAAACCTCAAAGGCTCAGGCAGCGCATTGAAGCCATGAGTGTAGCCCAGAGAGAGGCACAGAGTAAAACAGATGCTCTTGCCACATTGGGGGAAAAAAATGAGTCAACTCCTACCTCTTCCAGGCTCCTTCCCTTCTGTTTGCTAAGGAATGCCAAAGAAAAGTGTCCACTCAGGACACAACTGGCATCGAACACAATTAGATTGTGATGACAAGTGAGTTTAACAAAGTATTTCCCTTTTAATGGGGTAGTTATCCTTAGAGCTATGACCCAAGGTTGTGTTGCATATATTCTACGGACAGAGTTTTAAAGAACCCAGGCCAACTTTTGTATTCAAGTCTCTGAAAGTTACTAAATTATTTGGAATAAAAACCTCAGTGTGTAATAAATTTAGAAAGCTGTTAATTTGATTGCACAGATCTTTATGTGCACATTAATGGACTGGATTTATCAGAACAGAAGATCACATAGTCAACGCCTACAATTAACCACTTAACTTATTCTGCTGAAGTCAAATAAAGTCACTTATTTATGTCTGTGACATCAAAAACAATGTCTCAATTTTTGTATTTTATAATATGATTAAGTGTCAATGTGTGCTTTGATTAAAATGAAAGGTATTTCTTTTCCTCAGGAATTAGTAAAAATGAGAGGATATTAGGTTTGGTAATTGTTTAAAATTGGTGCATTAAATGCAGATATCTAAATAGATTGCAGCATCTTACTAGAAGATGGGTAATCTATATTCTATGAAGCAGAAATAATTGTTCTAAATTTTTTTCATTTTTATTGTAACAGAATAAACTCTATTGAGAATGTTAAAGAATTCCATAACATTAATACATTTGTAATATAATTAACTTGTAAATTATGCTAGAGGTAAGAATATTGGCTTGTAAATAGATACTATATGCCAATAATTCATTTAGCTTAATAGCAGGCTTCATTTATAATCCAATTATTAAAAATTCATGTAAATCATCGCCATTTGCTATAAAAATTCCTTCTATAATTAAGCAACAAATACTGTTAAGACACTTAACAATTACAATTTTCCAGTTAATACCGTGTTTCCTATTATTATCCACCTTTCCCTTTTGACTATTATTACCAAGATTTGGAATATTACTGACTATGAACTACTTAGTCAAATTTTCTAATGTTAGCGTTAAGTATTTTTAAAAACTTAAGTCTAGTTATATGCCTTCTAAGAAGGCAGTGTTGGAAATGATTTTCAGGCAATAGTGTGCAAAATAAGTACCTGTGTTTCACTGAAATGTGTCCAGAATTCTTAACCAATATTTAGTAGAAATTCCAGTAGAGTCATAACTGTCTATCATACAATGAGAGTAAAATGGCATCTTAAAGAAAACCTAATAAAGAAGCTGTCTCCTGGGGCTTGGAGGTTACGGTGTTTGTCTGGTATCTTCGAGTACTTGAGTTTAAACCCCAGCACCATGTACATAACAAAGAAGTCTGGGAGCAATGAAGGTTGCATGAAAAACTAAATAAAACTTGTTTCTCTCTCTCTCTCATTGTCCCTCTCTTTAAAAAAAAAAGTATGCTTACAAAAAAGATATAAAAGGATTATTTTGAACAAAATACAACTAATCATGCCACTTTATGATCCATAATAATCATCTATAGGATTCTCATGAGAAATAAAATTTAATTTAAAACTCCAAAATATCCAATGTCATGAACAGTCTTTGTAATATTTTCTATTCTTAAATAACTACATTATATCTGATGTAATTTAATGCACAAATATAGAGAAATTTTATATGCTTTGACTAAACCTTACTTTTTAATGGAGATTCAGATGTACTATTTAAAATATCAATACATAAAAATACAAATAAATTGGTAACTTTTTCCCAAAATTCTTTGCTAAGAATAAAATGATTTTACAATTAAAAAAACTTCAGAAATCAAAAGTATGCTATTCAATCCTTCCCGACAATGTGGTTGAATTTATACATTACTTTGAAATCTACTAAGAAATAAACTAAAAACTCCTCTTTGGTGCATCTCAGCGGTAATGGTCTCAGGAGAAGCATTTCTTGTCTCCAATCCAAAACTGCATGGTGTGATTTTGAGTAGTTTTCTGTGTCAACTTGGCTAAGTACCAATTATTTCATCAAACACTGATGAAGGTGTTGCTACTAACACTTAATGGATATCATTAACATCTTCAATCAGTTGGCCACAAGTAAAGGTTACTCTTACTCTTAATAGTGAAGGTGGGCTTCATCCAGTCTAGAAAAGCCTAACATGCAAAACTGAGGTTTTTCATAGAAAAAGAAAAAAAAATCTATTTCAAGTCAGCCTCCACAATTCTAAGTTTCCACACTGCAAGGATGTCCTACAGATTTCTAACTTGCCAGCTCTAACAATCATATAAAACAATTCCTTAAAATAACACTCTTTTATAGAGAGATATATAATAGGTTCTATTATATATAATAGAATTGCTATTCTTGTGGTTCTCTATGTCACATAAGAGTGTTCTAGTCAGAACAGCAGACCTACTGTTCCTCAGAACACAATCTGAAGAGATGGACAGGAAAAGATACCAATCCCTTTTAAGTAATAACAGAAGTGACTGAAAGTAACAATTACAATGGATATCAAATTAAAAGTTATCTCAGGTCAAGAAAGCAAAATATTGGGGTTAGAGCAGTGGCTCCATGGTTACAGTGCTTGCCTGGCATGCACAGGGATGTGGGTTTGAACCTCAGCACCACATACACAACAGAATGTTGGAGCAATGAAAGCCACTTGAAAAAAACTAAATAAAAATTGATTCTCTTTTTCTCTCTCTCACACTGTCCCTCTCTCTCTTTAAAAATAAAATGAAAAACCCAACAAGAATACATCAAAAAAAGAAAACCAATATCCCTGATGAACTTAGATGCAAAAATCCTTAATAAAATACTAGCAAACTATATTCAAAAACTTATAAAGAAGATAATCCTTCATGATCAAGTGGGCTTCATCCCAGGAATGCAGGGCTGGTTCAACATATGCAAAACAATTAACATAATTCACCACTTAAACAGAATCAAGGACAAAAACCATATGATCATCTCAATGGATGCAGAAAATGCCTTTGATAAAATCCAGCACCCTTTTATGTTCACAACTCTAGAGAAGATAGGGTTTAAAAGATCATTTCTGAGCTATGTAAAGGCTATATATGCTAAACCCTCAGCTAGTGTAATACTAAACGGAGAAAAGCTGAAAGCATTTCCACTAACATCGGGAACAAGACAAGGCTGTCCGCTCTCACCTGTTTTATTCAATATTGTTCTGAGAACCTAGCTGGAGCAATTAGGCAAAAGAAAGAAATCAAAGGAATAAAAATAGGAAGAGAAGTAGTCAAACTCTCTCATTTTGCTAATGACATGATCCTGTATGTGGAAGATCCAAAAAACTCCATCAGTAAACTGCTTGAACTCATAAACAGATTTAGCAAAGTGGCAGGATACAAGATCAACACACATAAATCAATAGCTTTCCTATACACTAATAATAATAGAACTGAAGAAGAAATCAGGAAATCAGTCCCATTCACAATATCTTTGAAAAAAATAAAATACTTGGTAATTAACCTTACAAGAGAAATCAAAGTTCTCTACAACGAAAATTATCGGTCACTGAAGAATGAAATCCAAGAACACCTAAGAAGATGGAAAGATGTTCCATGCTCTTGGTTAGGCAGAATTAATATAATAAAAATGGCCATCCTACCGAAAAGCTTTATATAGATTTAATGCTATCCCTATAAAGATACCTATGTCGTTCTTTACAGACATAGAAAAAACAATTCTCAAATTCATTTGGAACAATAAGAAACCTAGAATTGCCAAAACACTAGTAAGCAAAAAATACAAAACAGGCGGTTTTGCCATACCAGATTTAAAACTATACTATAGAGCTGTAGTAACAAAAACAGCATGGTACTGGTATCAAGATAGGAAAGAAGACCAATGGAATAGAATAGAAGACCCTGAAACAGACACTCAAATCTTTACACACAAATAAAATAAAATAAAAGCAAAATGTCCAGTAGGCAGATGAAAATGCCAGGAATGATTTTGGTGAATACCCATAACTCTGAGTCTAGTTTTAAGTTTATTCATTCATTCCATGAATACTCATAGATTGTTGACTATGTGTAGATGCTCTGCTGATTGCTGGAATACTGCTATGAACAAGGTATCAAGACCTCTGTCCTTTCTGGGGGTATAGCTCAGTGGTAGAGTGCACTTAGCATGCATGAAGTCATAGGATCATCCTTCTTCTTTTATATAATTTGAAATTTAGTTGGGAAAAGACAATAAATAAATATACTATTACATGGAAGCTAGTACCATGAAGAAATTAAACTAGCATAATGGATGGATGGTGGTGAAGGCAACATTAGGCAGGGTTGCAGGGAAATTTCTGCAGAAGGTCATGAAGGATGAAAGATGTAACTGCCTTGGAGAAGAGAGCTTTATGCCAAGAGAACAGCAAACACAGAGGCTCTGAGAAAGAGAGGCTAATGTGGCCACAGCACACGTGTACAAGGGTCAGAGGTAGAAGATGAAGTTCCAGAGAAAGGCAGGAGATATATCATGTAGATTCATGGAATTTAAGTGCAAAAGAAGTCATCTTAAGATTTTAAATACAGAAGGACTGTGACTGAATACTTTTGAAAGGGTCATTTTGACTCTTTCATTGCTTATGTAATGAGCAGCAGGAAGTTACGGAATCAGAGAGATCAATTAAGAGCTCACTTCCATGTTCCAAGCATAAGTAGTATAGATGAAGAGAATAGACTAGATTCAGGATTCATGTTGGACCCACCAATGAATTTGGCAAGTTGAAACATAACCCAATGTTATTTTTAGTCTTACATGAATCTGTATAAAGTTAATACAGAACAAATGAGTAGGAGAATGAACTTAAAACTTGGGTCCTGGGTTAAGAGCATAGTTCAGCAGCAGAGAGCACGCAAAGTATGCATGAGGCTCTGGAAGAAATGAAGGAAAGGAGGACGGAGGGAGAGAGGAAAACAAAAATTGGGGTCTGCCACCAGTTTGCCATCTGTGTGGCTTTTATTCAACTCTGGTCCTCAGTTTCTCCATAAAATGTAAAGAGTTGGCTCAGAGGAGTTTTTAAAGACTTGCACAAGTCCTGATGTCTCATGAATCTATGAAAACGTTATAACTCCAAAAATGTTGAATGAAGATTCCTTAAATATTGCAACATCTGGAGAAAACTATCTTCACCTATTCTGGTTCCTCATACATTTTCAGAATATTTCTCTCACTAGCACATCACACTAAATTCAATACAAGTATAAAAATGCAATACACCATTCATCATTCTGACCTGTCATTCATGACACTTACGGATACTGTCAAGTTAGCATTTGAATGATATATAAACAATATCAGGATGCTAAACCAGGGGAACTCTGTGCAACAAAAGTCATGGGTGACTTCTGACAACTTATGCAATACATAAAAAGAATAGTTTATTTCCTTTTATTTAGAATCTGAATATGAAAAGAACCTCATTGACATTCTACAAAGACCAACATTTATTCAAGCATCGTAGATCCATATTGTGCCCTACGTCTGGAATAATTCTAAAACAACTGGTTTTATTCAATCATTCGAATTATATTTTCCAAGAGACATATGCTCTTCCTATTCCTGGTTTTCTAGGATGTTGATTTCTCTTTGGGTCCAAAAGGGTGTGACACAACCACTGAAAATATAAGCAGTTACAGAGTTACATCCACAGGATGTGGTTTTACAGATAAAGTGTTTTGAGTTATATATGAAGGATGACCTTTCTCAGGAGAAAGAAATAAGCAGCATCAGAAATACCAGAGTGGGAGTAATTCCTACTTGAAACCAACTTTTTCTGTGCCTATTTTTGGGAGATGCTACTATAAAAAATTTTTTTCAATCCATGACTCTCAATTTAACTTTATGAATAAATGTAACTCACAAAACTTGCCCCTATCTACGAGGGATTAGAACATGCAGAAGTTATTTTGTAATGACACACTTCCTCCACTTCAAGGGAAATTCATTCTTTGAGTATAAACAAATTCTCATTTCCATTTGTAGCATAAAACAAAGTCAGAAAAAGAAAAATGGAAAACGAGGTAATCTGCTTGTATTATTTTCTGAGGAGACATGATTCACTTGAAATTATTTTCTATAAAGAATGCTGGACATGGTGTGTGACTAAAAGCAAGAGCACTAAACACATTTGGAAATTATCAAGGGAGAAAAACAATATATGTTATGAATTTGGAAAATAAATTTCTGTTGGAAGTTAATTTTTCAATGAGGTGTTAGAAATGATTGAAACTGGTTAAGACAAGTGACCAGTTTTGACACAGGATCTTTCCTGTTAGTGTGACAGAGAATGGATCTTGGGGTGAGCCCCTTCTAGCAGGAAAACCAACAGATCATTCTTTCCAGTGAACACAGCATCTGTGGATTCCCTGCAATAAATCAAGTCTAGTGTAGATGTTGAGCTTCAGTGTAGAAGGCAATGAATTACCTTTTAATGGCAATTATTACCAAACATGAAAATAACTATTGAAATAACAATAACCTTGATAACAACATTCTTTGACATTTTCAAAATTTATGTTGAAAAACCATCAATATTGGGGCTGGGGTGGTGGCTCAGTGGTTACGGTGCTTGCCCGGCATGCTTGAGTACTCTGGTTCAAACCCCAGCACCACGGACTCAACAAAGTTGTCTGAGTAATGAAAGCCACTGAAAAAGTAAATAAAAATTGTTTCTGTCTCTCTCCTCTCTCTATCCGTCAATCTTTAAAGAAAAAAGAAAAACATCAGTATTACTATCAAAAATATTAAGAAATATTGCCAAAGATGATACTTATTTTGTAAAACAAAGATTTCGTTGGTAAACAAAATAAATCATTTTAGAAAATTAATTATTTATTATAATTTCATGTTTGGTTGTTGATAAAGATTTCCTTCCCTATACAAGGATATCAAAGGTGTAGACTTTATGAAGTAAAATTGAAGGGTTAAATTCAGAGATGATCAAACAATATTAAAACCCTAACTAACGTTTCTGTGCTCTGGCCTAAAAAAAAAAAAAAAAAAAAAAAAAAAAAAAATCACATAATATTCTGGTAGCTTGTCAAAAATAATTTCACTTTTTAAGAAGATAATTACATATTACAATGATGAATGAGAAAATTATCTGACTTGGTAAAGAAAAAATAGAAAATGACTAATTTTAATATGCACTAAAATATGACAGGCAATTCACAGAAGACAGATAACCAATAAACAGGAAAAATGTCAATTTCACTAGTAATAGCAACTTAAAAATCAAGATACTGCTTCATCTATAAAACAGGCTAGAGATTTTTTTTTCCAAAATAAATTTTTCAAGTGTTACTCAAAGCAGATGCTGATAAAACAATATGCACAGTATGATTTCAATTTTGTTAATAAACAATTGAGTAAGAATTTAGATATAAAAGAGACTAGAGGAATTTTGATCACATATTAATTCTAATTTTATCTATTTGGTGAAAATGCACTTAAATTTCACATTTTTCTATTGTTCTTTCTCATTTTTTCTAACTTTCCAGAACAAATTTTGCAATGGAAAGAATGAATTGTTATTAGAAGCTGAGCAAACTCAAAAGTCTGTTGTGCTTTCATGAGACATTTAAATGTATCAATTTAAAAAACCCTTTTTAAGGGACTGCAGTGGTTGCTCAGGGGTTGTTGCTCAGCGGTTGCAGCGCTTGCCTGGCATGAGTGAGTATGCAAGTTCTAACCCCAGCACCACATACACGTGACAAAAGTCACATGGAAAAAACTAAATTTAAAAAATTGATTCTTTATTCCTTCCTCCCCTTCCCCCTCTCTCTGCCTTTTTTAACAACACAAAGCACTTTTAATTCCAAAAGGAGATATGCATTTCGGGAGGGTAACAACTACTAGTATATTTGCTTCATTAGGTGAAGATCACTGGGATAGAAATCCCCTCTACTTTATTGAGATAAATGTGACAGAAAGGTTTGGTCACTAAAAGACATGGTTTAAAAAATCAAATTATGCTATGTCTATGTACCAGTATACCAAAGTGAATGCACCGATTAAAATAACTGAATGCACTAATGAACTAATTAAAATAATAACAGAAGGGGAATCATAGTGTAGGGCAAGCAGATGGGGAAGGGAAGGAACTGGGGAATGAGATTTAAGAAATTATATCATATAAATGTATAAATATGGCCTAATGAATCCCACAATCATATATTATTATAATACACCAACAAAAAAAACACACTAAAGCATAGACACAACCTAAAGTATCCATTAACTGATGCATGACTAAAGAAAATGTGGTACGTACACAAACAGAAAACTATTCAACCGTAAAAAGCATGAAATCCTGTCATCTTTCATAACATGGATGGAACTGGAAGACATCAGGTACAATAAGGCAGCCACCAAAAGACCAGGATTGCAAGATCTCATTCATGTGAAATCTAAAAATTCTGATCTCATAGAAGGTGAGGACAGAATGGTGGGGAGCAGAGGCTAGGGATATTCTGGAAGAGGGAGGAATGAGGAAAGGTTGATCAATAGGGACTGAGTTACAATTCAAAAGAGCAAGAAGTTCTAGTGTGCACAGCACAGGAGATCGACTATACATGGTATTAATGTACTGTACAATTCAACAAGCGAGAAGAAAGGATTTTCAAAGTCTTTAACACAAAGAAATGATACACATTGGAGGAAAGATATGTTTAATCTAAGTTAAACAATATATAATGTTTATCTGAATGGAAATATCAAATGTTAACTCATCAATATGTATAATTTTTATGTTTTTTTTTTTTAAAGAGAGAGGGACAGTGAGAGAAGCAGAGAAAGAGAGAAACAACTTTAGTTTTTCACATGGCCTTCGTTGCTCCAACACTTAATTGCGTAAGTGGTGCTGGGGTCTGAACCTGGGTCCTCGTGCTTGCCAAGGGAGCGCCGAAACCGCTGAGCTACCACTCCAGCCCAATTTTTATGTTTTATGAATCAGTTTAATAACAAATTTTTAAAAATCCTGAGGCATTGAAAACTCTCTGCTGCAGTGAATAGGATTCCAGATATTTCAGGTTTAGGAATGTAATTACTGCCTCTTACCACATCTGGCCAGAGTAAAAATAATTGCTTCTTGACTCTTGTAAGAGATACAACCTCCCAGTCTCTAGCCAGCTCTATTCTTCAATCACATTAGTATATCTTAGACAATTTCCCTATACCAAAAGGGTATGGAGAGTCTCTGTTTCCTTTTTTTGATATGATAACTTAAGAGGATTATCTGGATGTAGCTTAAGATGATTGTAAGATAACAAAAATATTGCTGGTCAAATTACAAGAAAAAACTAAGTATTATACATAAATTACTGAAAAATACTTTTAGGTTTTCAAGCATTATAAGAAGAGATGACAATGTTTGAGTGATTTGTACATTTGAATTAGCATGGGTTCAGCATTATTTCAAACTGCTATTGGAAAAGTAGCTCTAGTTGCTATTCACAATACAAAAACTAATTTTAAAATGTTGACTTATTCAGATTGACCTCTTCCTTGATTTGTCCTGATGAATTAATTTTTACAGGAAAATGATGGTTCACATTCCAAAATCAAATTATACTTATGTGTATATAAGTGTATGTATGAGTATATATGTATGCACCTATACATACACAAAAAATAAGCCCTGGGCAACTAAAAATGGAAATGGTTAGGAAATCATACCTCAACAGAAATCATAAAAATGCAAATTAACACAATGTTATGTCAACTGGAAAATTAAAATACAAAATTATATATAAATAATTATCCAGGTATATTTTCATTATAGTGCATGTGCATGTGTCTTTTCTGTGTACGTGTGTGGCGCTGAAAGAAACATATTAACATGTGAACTAACCATTTGGGATTATGACTATTATAGAGATTTTTGTTTTAATTTTTAAAATTCATAAATTTCCCCAATCTATAAGGATATATATCTTTATTATGAAATTTTATTTTAAATTTATGAAAAAGAATAACAGAAAGGTCTTGTGCAAGTATGAATATACAATATTCTAATTCTGAAACTAGTTGGAAAACTATTTTCCCAGGACATTTGGCAAGTATCATTTACCTATGTAGAGGATATCCAATTTTGTAGTCAGTTTTGTTTTTTTCAACTTATGCAGTTACCACATGGCTACCAAAAGTTCAGGTATAAATCAACTATTAAATAAACTGTATTAGTCTTGCATTTCATTTTCTGCATTTTTAAAAATTATTGAGATCTTCATACTTACTTATTTTTGGTACTGGGGACTGAACTAAGGGGTACTTTATACCTAGCTACATCCCCAGCCCTTTCTATTTTTTATTTTGTTTAAAAATTTTTATTTTGAAACAGGATCTAAGTTGCTTTGGACCCTATTGACTTTTTGAGGCTGGCTTTGAACTTGTGATCCTTCTGTCTCAGGCTCCAGAGTCACTGGGAACGCAGGCATGGAGCACAGCACTCAGCTGAGATCTTTATATAACACATACACACACACGCACACACACACAAACACCATTACCAGGACTATGTGTTACAACACACAGCATGCACGAAACCAAATATATTTCAAAGAATAAATCAGGCACCTTCAAAAACTTCTTCATTGGGGCTGGAGCGGTGGCTCAGCACTTTTGGCGCTTGCCTAGCAAGCACAAGGACCCGGGTTCAAACCCCAGGACCATGTACACAACTAAGTGTTGGAGCAAACTAAGGCCATGTGAAAAACTAAATAAAAGTTGTTTCTCTCTTTCTCTGCCTCTCTCTGTGTCCCTCTCTCTTTAAAAAAAAAAACTGCTTCATTTAGGGCTGGAGCAGTGGCTCAATGGTTACATGCTTGCCTGACATGCGTGAGGACCTGGGTTCAAACCCCTGCACCACACATACAACAAAATGTCCAAGCAATGAAAGCAAGCTGAAAAACTAAATAGAATTGAATCTTTCTCTATCTCTCTGTTAAGAAACACTGCTTCATTTCAGACATAATAATGAGGGATGGAGTGGTGGCTCAGCAGTCGGAGCATTTGCCTAGAATGCACATGGACCCAGGTTCAAACCCCAGCCCTACATACAAAACTAATTGTCAGAGGAAAAAAGGTCAGAGGGGAAAAAAATAAAATTCTCTCTCTCTTATCAAAAAGACATAATAATGAAACAGCCAAATAAAATCACGTTGAACTTTTAATTCTATATTTTTCTTTCCCTATAAATTCAAAATATTGAAATATTTCTTCAGTTTTAATAACACTTTCTATACTCTAATATGGTATTTTATGTAAGAAGCAAAGATATATTATTAAAGCAAGCAGAAAAGAAATGACAAAAGCAGTGACTGAAGTCATAGCAACCTCTATCTGGATCCTCAGTCCCAACTACTAATTCTATGATCACTATAAAGTTATTTAACTCCCCTAATCATCAGATTTCTCTTAAGTCAAATGGAAGCAATTACCCTACACAATTGAAAGGTGTATTCATATCATGGACATATAACATTTAAATTGCACACACTCTACATTAAAGTAAATGAAACATACTAAAAAAAAAAAAAAGAAAAAAACCAACAACAACAAAACCCAACCACTAGCATTGATTTCCAAGCAAAAGAAATTAATGAATTTTTCGGCCTCTCAGCAATGACCAAATTTCTCTGCTTAGCATATTTTTATACAAATAAGTCAAAGCCAAAGAACTTTAGCTTGGAAATAATGCAAGATGCCAATAAGTGACATTAAGTTATGCAGGAACCAACAAATAAGTTTTAAAACAAGCTTTGGAACTGCAAACTAAGCAGGAAAGCAAGCTCCTGCTGGGTATCTGTTGAGAGATCCACACATTCTCACAACTTCCTGTGACTAAACAAATGTCTATCACTTCCCTGAAGAATGGGAAAGAAAAACCAAAGGAATAACTCTAAACTTGGCCCAGGACCAAAGGTTGAGTAAGTATCTCTAGGAAAAGAGCTTATCTTACAGTACCCTCCGCTTTCAAGTTTTGGTTCTTCACTGAGAAACCAAGAAAAAAAATAGTTGAGTGTCACAATTGCATGAAGTGATGCTATTTTCAAGGCAACTGTGATAGAATGTGGACTTGACCAACCTTCTAAGTCCACAAATACAAAAAAAGGAGCGTAGCATAGAAGCGTGTGTAGGTGGTGGGAAGCACTGTGCTGGAACTCTGAGGGAGAGTCCATCGCAAACAGAGTTTGCATTCTGTTCAGATTCAATCTCAGACCTTCACATTTCATTAACAGCAGGATGGTGATGATGGGCTTATCCATGCTGATCGTATGTGATCACAGATATTGAGAACACAACAATCCTCATAGGAAATGAATCACTAGTAAGACAGGATTCTCCACCAGAATCATACCCGTGTTGTTGGGAAACAAAACATTCCCAGGGATGTCAGGGCCAGTTTGTCTTGTCCCATCCTTATAGCAAGCAGAAGTATAAGGAAGAATGGATTACACCAATCTCGGTCACATGTTGCTGCCATCAAATGGAATACCACCTTTTTGGCAGTGAGGAGTGGGTGATGAAGTGGTGGTTAGATTATCTAGACACAGAATAGATGAGTCTCAGTAAAACAGAATGAAAAGACTGCTCAAGTATAACGTGCATATAAAAGGCTCAGCAAGTAGTTTCTAGTCCTTTTCTTCCTAATTTTCTTGTCAGCTTTTAATTTGATCCTGTATATTCAAAAATAAGCCCAAAATGCTAACTCTACATTCCTGAAGACCAGGTACATGCTCTATCTAGACTACTCGAAGTAACTTTCTTTCTTACACTCAATATTTTTTGTTTAAGGAATTTTATTGGTTTAAAAGAAATATTTTCCTAGTACCATGATATAGAAACCACAACAATAAATCTGCTTGTCAGGTAAATAAAATTAGGAGTGACTAATGGAAAACAGGGACCATCTTAGATAAAGAACAAGGTAAACAAAGTATAACCTTTGTTCCCAAAACCAAGTTTTTCAAATGACACACAGAAATGAAACCCCCCAATTATCTTAGTCATAATAAATTTCACAAAATGAGAAAGTAATAATGATTACCTAATAATGAATGTTAACACTTTAACCACTAGAAGCGTACCCAACACATAGAAGGTCATACCTAAAGATTTGTTAAATAAGTGAATTAATAATATGAAACAAAACATCAGACTGCTGATTTACTGAAGATGAGAGCAAGAACAGGTATCACAAATATACAGGTTAGAAGCCTGGAGATGTAGCTCAGGGGTAAAGTTCCCATAGGTGCAATCCCCAGTACAAAACAAGAGAGGGATAGACAGACAGACAGGTAGAGCTTAAAGAATTTTTCCAGTAAAGGGTAACCAAAGCCAGATTTTTAAAATGTCTGAGTGCTTTAAAATGGTCTCAAGATTTGTCTTGCTAGATTAGAAAGCAGTGTAGGGAGGACCAGCTCAGTACCTTGGACAGCTCCAGGGAGGCAGGCACTCTGAAGCCTCAAATCTACGTTTGTTTCATCCAACTGGAATTAATTTTGTTAACAGGTTTTGTCACTTTTATGCCTGAATCATTCTGCATAAAAACAGGAAAGAGTCCTCCGCCTCACCCTCGCCCCCACCCCATACATACAAATTCTGGCCTATTTTCCAAAAATGGAGTACCTTCAGTCCTGATTGGGGAATACACCTGCCAATTCAGAAAGTTAATCCAGGGAAGCTTATCTCTCAGCATTTGACAGCACATTCAAAGAAGGCTCTCTCTCCTACAGAACAAGGGATTTACCTATAATATCTGATTAAGAAGCTATCTGAAAGTTGGACTAAAACATATTACAAAACCATAATTCAGGGTTATAGATTCAAATCAATAAATCTGTCTGAAAAAGACTCTACCAAGTCCTGCTAACTCTACATAAGCACTTGCATAAATGATATCGCACACAAGCTGACCATAAAGTAGAAGACATGTTTGTAAAGCAGTAAGAACCTTAAAGAAAAAAAAATTATGCAATCTCTCTCAAAACTGAATAGGGCTAAAAAGCAAAGTACTAACAAAATGTAGATTCTCATCTGCACTATTCTGCTTCCTCTGTCTACCTACTGAGTCCCTGAAGGTTTATGTGTTTCTCTACTGCAGGGGTCATCTTAGGGTTAGATATTTGTTTGCCTAGTTTTGCTCATGCTAGACTGCAAATTCCTTTTGAAGAGAGACTGTGTTTTAATTATTTTCATTAATAACAGCTAACAGTATCCTAGACATAGTAAGTACCCAGAAACTTTTTATAAAATTAAATTGAAATGAAATAACTCATCTCTGGTTTATTACTTTTTTACGAAAGCAGTGTGGGTGGGGTTTATTCTTGATCATAATCTATTACTGTAGGGACAAGGGAGGGAGCACTGCTGTTTCTGACAGCAAACATAACAAAGAGATTTGGGGCATCTGGAAATATTTACCCCATAAAGAATCCTATGAGAGAAAGCACTACAAACCATGCATTTCTGATGAGAAATCACTAAAGATTTGATTTGTATTTTCTTCCTCTGGATGATAGTTTTAACTCTGCAAATAGTAGAGGAATCCAGCAGAAAAGTAAAAAATGGTTGATCTCTTGGAGAACATGCGAAGTCAAAAGAAAAGACTCCCTAGAAAGACAGGAGAAGGAGGAGGAGGAGGAGAAAAGGAGAGGAGAAGAAAAATTTAAAAAGATGTGGTTAAAAGGTGGTCCTGGAAAGCCATGAAAGTTTTATCTCAATAGACAGTGAGAAGCTCAGTTAAAGCAGCATCATAAAAACTCACAAGTGACGGGCTGGAGCAGTGGCTCAGCGGTTACGGAGCTTGCCTGGCATGCGCGAGGATGCGGGTTCAAACCCCAGCACCATGTACACAATGAAGTGTCAAAGCAATGAAAGCCACATGAAAAACTAAATAAAAATTGTTTTTAAATTTTTTTTAAAAACTCACAAGTGAAAAATAAGCTTGTTGTTTGGCCATGGACTGTGTTATACAGACAAGAGAAATAGTAAGTATAACTTTATGTATTTTGTTTGTTGTTAAGAACATTTCTTGAGTAAATACTTCAAAGAGATATTTTGGGAGAGCTTACTTAGATTGCTTGCAAAAGATTACCAATTTATATTACCCCAATAATTCCTCATTTCCCAAGACAAATACACATTGAAAGCCTCTTGCCAAAATCAAATATGCTATCAATTTTTATTCTTGCATAATTTTTATTGAAACCAAGGGCGCTTAACCATTGAAACACATCCTCAACCCTTCATTTATACTTCTTTTTTGAGATAGGTCTAGTAAGTTGCATATGACCTTGCTAAGTTGCTGAGGCTAGTTTTAAACTTCTGATCTTTCTGCCTTGATTCCCAAGATGCTGGAAGGTGTGTGTCACTGCACCCAGACCTTTTATAATTTTTTTCACCTTTCATGTTATTATCCAGTACTTTAAAGCGATTACTAAGAGATTGTGTCTTGTCTCTCTCTCTCTCAACAGCATGCATTCTCCCTTGAATATGTATTCCTTGTTTTATCCCAAAACATTCCCACTCTCAACATGGCCCACATTCTCCCTTGAATGTGTATGGCATATCTTCTTTCCTAAAAAAACTTGCGTCTCTGGGCACTCACTTTGAAAATTAAGTGTCACTGAGTGAGGTCCTTTTCCAATTCAGCAGATTTTCCATTTCACTGGGGATCAATTCCATCAAATGTTTCCATTCCAGCACTTAAAAACATTATGCAGGGTTTCTAGTCTGGTTTAAAAACTGAAATTGTGCAGTCTGGGTCCAAATTTCCATAAAAGTGTGTATGGTAGTGAATCCACTTGATTTCCCCCCACCATCTGCAAAGACTAAGCTTCGTTTCTCTTTCCTGTCTCAAGAACACCTAATCCCTACATTTTAAGAAACAGAACTTGAGAGCATTTGTTGCCAAGATTCTCATTATAATATAGCTGGAAAATTCTGTGAGTGCTGGTTGGTGCTATTGTGAACACATGCCTGTATAATTCAGGTATGATTGTAAATAGGCTATCTGCTGAATATTTAAATTTAATGTAATCAATCAGGTTCTCATTCTACCTGCGAATGGAAGTCTGTAAATTGGGGGCTGGGGGCTAAGAATCGGATACATTACTGAGGTGCTTTAAATCCCCTTGCTGAGCTGTAGACTTCGTTCTTGACTTGTCTCCGCTTTCTGCAGAATCAGAAATCTATGCAGAGATGCCTTAAAAGTCCAGGTTTTAGACCGGGCTGTGAATTTAACAGCCTTGCCACAAACATCTGGCATGTTCCAGACTTCTCAATGCTAAGAATAAAGTGAAGAGTGAGACAGAGCTGTGACAATGAAACTTCACAGCTAAACTATAAACCCAGGGACCACAGGGAGATTTCACTGCCTGTTAGTTCTTAAAACAAATAATAAACAGGCATCCCTGGTGGCTTTTCATATCCAAGAGGAAAGGATGGCCCTAGAGAGTGCCCAAGGACCTGGGCATCTGTGGGCTTGTCTGCTGTGTTCGTTGGTCAAGGCAATAGGCCAGTTCGAAAATGATGGTTGTGATAATTGTGATGCATACCTGCAAATGAAGGGTAATAGAGAGATGGTATATGACTGCACCAGCTCTTCCTTTGATGGTATCATTGGAATAATGAGTCCAGAGGACAGCTGGGTCTCCAAAAGGCAGCGAGTCAGTAACTTTAGGCCAGGTGTAAATGCGGTGTCAGTCACTGGTCGCCTGCCTCAAGGCATTGTGCAGGAACTGAAAAGTCAAGGAGCGGCCTACAAATCCAGAGTCACTGCTATCAAGACCTAGCAAGATGCAGGCTGCCAGCATCTTTGTTCTCCACCTCCTCCTCCTGCTTATTTTTTGTTGTGGGACTAAACAGGCAGAACTTCAAATACTCCTTGCCCTCAAACTCTGAGGATCAGCAGACCATTGAGAATCAACAGCACACTCCGCCCCTGGGCCATTTCACCTTCTTGGGATTGCTGGTGGAGGTGGAAGGGGTTGGGGCTGGAGGATTCATAGAGACTGAATTGAGGGGAGAGAATGCTGGTTTCCCTACCCATTTCCCGGGCTGTGCCCTTGCCAATGGGCAGAAGAACTCTGTGTCAAATGCCAGTTAGCACCTATGGACAGTTCTTAAAGCCATGACACATGCCTGGCCTCCCTCTTCCTTTCTCCTAGCTAGACCCAGCAAGGGCTCTCTTGCTCAGTAGGCACCATCCTGGCACAATAGAGGCTCTTCTGCTCTTATTGCCTATCTGAGCTTCCAGGGGTGTGGCCTTCCTAGTGTGCTTGCTCAAAGTTCACTGGAAGGTCTGTTGTTCCGAGACTCAGTAACCCTTCAGTGTGGTAGTCCCACTGTCTAGAGGTTGTACCCTGCCCTCTGGACTTGGCATGCCAGTCTCCCTTGAAGAAATCTTGAGGCTTTGTAGTGTTCTTTGCCCCTTGACTTTAATACTGCTACTTTTCTTCTGTTTTTGTTTTATTTTTATCACTCTTCCTATACCTTTGGCCATTCTAATCCATATTTTACATTAACCTCGCTGGAGACCTTCTGGACTCAGGTGGCTGCTGGGTCTTGTCTGGGTTGTATGTTCCTCCACAGGAAGTTGGCCTTTCCTTCTCTAGCCTAGTAGAGGGCTTTGGGCAATATCCATTGGTCAGGGTGATTTATTTGTTTTAAAATAAATAAATTACCATAAATTCTCAATTATTTAAGTATCCACAGAAATCCTATTAGTATCCCCACTTTGATTTCTCCTAAGTTCTCCATCCATAAAATGCGAGTGATTATACTTTATCTCAGGATTCTTCTGAATAGAGATGAAGCAGTGTGAAAAATCTATAATACGGGTCTTACAAAAAGTAAAATTGATGCATTCATTTATTAATCATTTTACAGTATATTAAAATATATGCAGAGAGTCAGAATGGTGGCAACTGGGGGGATGCCCAGAACCATAACTAAAGGGTAACCTCTGGCTCATGAGTAGAGCGGCCTGCACTAGGCTTGGTGTCTCTTAGCCACCTGGTGTTGCTAGTGAGTCAGTTTCTGGTTACCTGTGACCCTGACTGGAAAGGAAGAGAAATGCTGACTCCAGTGTCCATTGCCCCCCATGCCATCTTTGGCCTGTTGGATGACAGCTGGGACTGGTCAGGTTACTCTCATGTTCTCAAACTAGAACCATTTCAATGGTGCCATCATGGTCTGTTAATCTCACTTCCTAGCTTGAGCTTTTCAAACAACTCCATGGGTGGATAATGAAGTTCAGTGTCTCAAGGAGCTTTGGTGAGCAACCCTATGAGGACAGTGTACATCCCAGAGTGAAGAAGTAGGTTTTGGCAGGAGTGCCTAGGCCGTGCAGCTAAAACCCAAACTTTAACTGGCTTTCTCAAAAAGTCCCTTGGAAAGGCCCAGCTGCTGTCCTAGGTCTCTGACCCAGATGTGGCTGCTTGGTGAGAATGGAAATAGTTGTGGGGAAGGGAGGGAGGAGAAGTGTGCACAAATAACCACACATGGCTACCTCACTCCCACACTGAGCTGAGTGCTGTTCATCTTGCAGGAAATCAAAGACAGGCACCAATGGCTGTAGGAGAGGGGGCTTGTTTCAGCTCAGCTCCGTGTGGGAGCTGCTTCTAAATCACTTTTGCCTTTTCTGGTACCTGAACAATGCAGACAGGGACTAAGGTATTGGAGTCCCATCACCTACTCGGAGCCCAGAGAAGCTAAGATGGACATGGCTCTAGGTTCTCTGAGGATGAGTGGTGCTGGTACTGCTGTCCTGCATTCCACAGCCGTGAAGGCCACATCCTGCCCATTGTGTCTGTCAAAGTTGCGGCTCCATTTCAACTACTGGAGTTCTGAGTCTGCTCAGGGTCTTAAGCTCTCTTGGTCTCTTGCCTAGTACTTTGATCTCTCCCTCAGAAGGGAGAGACTCCCCAGTTTAACAGGACAGACAGATCGAAGTCTAGAAATAGTAGTAGCCAGACTGCTTATCTGTTGCCTGCCTATTTCTCATTTTCTTCTACCTACCAACTGCTGTAGGATTAAGTCATCAAAACTGGAGCTAAGCGAGGGCTGGAGCAGTGGCTCAATGGTTACGGCGCTTGCCTGGCAATTTTGAGTACGCAGGTTCAAACCCCAGCACCACGTACACAACAAAGTGTCCAACGAAGTGCCGGAGCAATGAAAGTCACATGAAAAACTAAATAAAATTGATTCTTTCTCTCTCACTGTCCCTCTACCATAAAAAAATTGCTTCTCTCTTGAAAAAAATAATACCTAGCATAATAACATCCTGCTAAACCCCCAAATGAACAACATTAAAATTTTACTAAAATATGAATCAGACGATTTTGTTAAAAAAATCTAAAAATAAACCAGACTTTAATAATTTTAAAATAAATGGTGGTCATCTGCTAGGATTAAAAAATCAGCACACTATACTGAAAATTGGGATGTTCTGGATCAGTTTTTCCTGCTTGGTTTTTTCAACCATGTACCATCAAACAAATCATTAAACCCTTCCTGGCACTGGGCTTCTATTTTGTCATTTGCAAAATGAAGGATTTGGACTAAAAAATGTCTGTATTTACTTCCAGGAATTCCATTAAGTTTGAACGCAAATCTGTCTTATATTTAAATCATTATGAAAAGAGAAAATGTTTTGTGTATTTAATACATGTGTTCTAGGTTTTAGAATTTACACTTCAGTTTCTTATAAGATGAATATACTCTTTTTTTTTTTTTCAAAAATCACAACCAATGATGGGGATGATCACAAAGACCCTCAAAATGAAAAAAGATCATATATCCAGTCCCAGTTCCATTTTCTTCCAAAATTTTCCCAAGCTACAAGAAGTGGAGGGTAAGTGCCAACCTGGCGACTGCTGACTTCAGGATGCCAAGCAATTCTCTCACTATTCCTCTGAGCACACCATGTCAGCAGTGGCAGAAAGCACCTTTTAGCGTCCAACATCAGAAAGCCCAAATCAGAGTATGAAATACGATGCCAGGAACCACATTTAAGTTGTTAGAACCACAAGGGCTAAGAACTCTACCTTTCCTCTCCCACTGTACTCCATGATTCCAAGCCCAGGGTTAAGACTAGAGTCAGACTGTTCTCAGCCATGTGGCACAGTCCTGGCGGCCAGGAGGTCCTAATGAGACAGGCCAGGGGATGCTAATGCAGCCGCCTAAACTATTTAGATATGAAATTAAAAACAGCTCAAGAAAACCAAACACTGGGCATGACATATTCCCTAATGATCAAAACCAAGTTTGGCTCACAAGGACATACTCTTTCTTAGTGTAGTGTATTTTAGAAAGCATTAGATAATGTTGCTAGTAATGGCAGTTGCAAGGGAAGCAAAATAAATATCAAAATTTAATCCTCAAAGAAGACATAGGAAGAATATCCTTGAGAAGAGGGGGCAAACATACACTGTTCTTCTATGTTGTTCACGTGGAAGACAGTACTAATCAATAACAGTAGCCTTTTCTGTAGTTCCGCAGTTCCACAATCTATCTCCACTGGAAGGCCCTACCCAATGACCTGAGTTGTCATAAGAAAGCAAATCTATTTGTTAAATTTTATTTTATTTTTATGTATTTGTTAAATTTTATACAAGAGGAAAGACCTAAGAATCATACCAACCAGGTTATGGGACTGGTTACATGAGTCTTATGGCTTAGACATTAACTACCACTGGGCAAGCTGTTCCATATCTCTGGACTTCATAGTCTCCACCAATGCAATTTGCAGGTAAGGGGCTGGCTAGCTCTATGTTCCCTCTGTGCATCCCAGTCTTAGATATTTCTAACCTTAGGCAATGGGAACATTTATGAATAACTGAGAAAACCATGACTCTCGCATAGCTCTAAGAAATGAGGTTATCTGTTAAAGTCATAAAGCATCATCATTTTTTCTTCCTGACAGAACTGCAGATACTAATTATAAAACTCTGTCCAACAGTGCTTATTTAAGCCAAGAAATACATTATAGCACAACTCCTTCACAGATGAAGAATCAAATGTTCAGAGGGGTTAATTGATTTGTATAAAATCTCGTAGGTAAATATGCATATCCAGATTGTGATTATTAACACCAAGATTATTAAATATAAGTTTTAAGGGGCTTGTATAGCAATTGGAAAATTGTTCCAAACCTACTGACAAGTCGGTACCTGTCCTTCCTCCACCACTAGCTACTCTTCCTGCTTTCTTGATTTCTCAGTACTTGGATACTTTTAGAATTCTGACATTCTTTTGTTTTTAAATTCTTGGGAGTCTCTTGTCCATTAAGCAAATTTATTTTAGACATTCTTTTTTACTTGCATTTGCAACTTTACTATTTTTGAATCCTTGAAATGTTCCCTCATGGGCAATATACCTCATAAGATCTCATATAACACAAACCCTACAGAATCCAAAAGACAACCATGTGCTCCTACCTGTTTAAATTGTCTTTTACCTGTATATGGTTTTTACATCTGTACCCTTGAGCAGTAAGTATTGAACTCCCTAAAATGATGATACTATGACATAAAATAATATTAATATGTTTCTCTAAATCTTTGGTCCAATTTACAAGTCCTTTATGGAGATCTGGTAATAAAGAAACCAGTGGCATTTCAGATTGTTTATAAAATATAATGATCATAAACTCACAAGGGACCTTGTTATTAAAGAATTATAATCCAGAACACTATAGAATGGAAACCAAGGGGATAATGCCTCTGACATTTAGAATAAGTGAGGAATTATATGAACTGGAGATTTAAATTCTATCCTCCAGTCTCACATTAATATTAGAAATGTGCACAACTTCTCACTTTCTTGAACTTCAACTGAAGAAGTTCAACTTCTTTTCTAAGATCACATTCATTATTTATTATTTTATGATAAATACTGTCATGGGCAGTCTCTAATATCCCCCACCTCATAATCATGTGGTCTCTGGGAAGTTACATAAATTTAAATTAGGTAGTGGCCACTGGTCCATGCTTATACCCAGAGTGACCCACTGCCAATCTGGCAGGCTGAGCTCTCTGCTGTGGGACTAATTCAGAATATCTTATGGTGATAGTAATATCCTGCTTCTACAAGAGATAAGAACACAAAACTTTTCTCCTCTACATTCAGTCTTTTCTTTACTCGGGAAATTGAAGTCCCTATTAGTCATCATTTTTCCTATGTAAAATGGCCAGCTGACTCAAAAGTACTTTCATAGTATCTGGGAAATGTCTACTGTTTAATAAAACACAGATCTCAGAACCTAGAAAGGATCTTAGAGACATTAGCACTTTCTAACCTAATACTTTCATATTCAGATTAGAACCTGAGATCCAGAGATGTGGGAACACCAGGATCAGAACCAACATTCTTGCTTCCCAGGTCTGTGTACCCGCAGTGGCAAGATATGAAAACATACAAAAATTAACAATTTTTAGTATCAGTGTATTTGATGGGTGGTTGTTCTACAAAATATCATAGTAGTATTTTCTAAACATCCACGCTCAACATTTTTAAATCTGCACTTATCTTTGCTATAGCAAGGCTGTGTGGTATGAAGGAAAGATCCTTTGCTCTAGAGCAGAAATCATGTCTTCTCCACTTACTCATGGTTGGTCAAGTTAACCTCTTTTCACCTCATTTTCTCATCTGCAAAACGACATTGAAAGATATCTTACAGCGCTTGCCTGGCATGCACGAGGACGTGGGTTCGAACCCCAACACAACATACATAATGAAGTGTTGGAGTAACTAGAGCCACAGGAAAAACTAAATAAAACTTGATTCTGTCTTTCTCTCTCTCACTGACCCTCTCTCTCTTATAAAACAGATACATTTGTTAAATCATTTTTGAAAGTTAAAGAGGTAACTAAGTACTAGCACTATGTCTTCACATTTTCCTTAGCAGATCAAAAGGTATGTATCATTACAAACTGAAAAACCTCATCACCAAGATATATCCACAAGATATAGTTCTAAGATATGGTGGGGTCTTACAGACTCTTGACATGTTCCCACAGTGTTCCTGAAGGACATTTTTATTTATTTGCAAGACTGTAAGAACCTTCTTTCATGGAAACATGGCTGGGGATCTGAGACGACAATAGATTCATTTGTTCCTATTGTTTAAAAAGTAAAAGTAATGCAACAGAAGGTTATTCTGGCTTTTCTGAACTCAGGATAGTGTCAGATTTCAAATTTACCACTTCCCAATAGCAATGAAGAAATAATTTCTGAGAACATTCAACACAGTAATTGAAACTGACATGAGTCCATCATTATAGAAATAAATACCACCTGGAAGTGGTGTCGTTCAACATGAGATCCAACTATTTTATAAATATATCTTGAAGTGCACAGTGCACCTCTACAGAAATCTTTTTTAAAAATTTAACGCACTCTAGTATCCTAAGCTTCTCGTCTACAGCTGCAAGCAAAGTACATAACACATCTGCAGAGACATTTCTATTTGTTGGTTTTATCACCGTGTTGTCAATGGGAGTTGTAAAGAACACTGGGAATAAACTCTCCATTTTGTTGATGAGAAACTGGAACTGGAGAGATTATGCGAATTTTTGCTGAAAGCAAAAGGGCAAAATGAAAGCTAAGACTGGTTTAGAATGCATACCACAAGGTTTCAGGCTTAGTGCTCTTCTCTGGAGCCACATGATTCCACCTTACCCTTTAGAAGAGACAGAGTTACCAAGACCCAGGATTTGAAGGAACTACTTCAACTTCAGAAGTGCCTACTGTTGCGCCTTCACATTCTAAAACAAATCCATACCTCTGTCCATGTTCTACCTCACTTTTGCTAAATCAAAGTAGCTTTTTAATATTTGGACAGAAGATACTGGCAATTAAGTATAGGGTGTTCTACTACTGAACTACATTCCCAGGTCTTATTATTTTTTATTTTGAGACAGTTTCATTAAATTGCTCAGGCTTTAGAATGGCTTCTTAAATGACTGTATTCTTCCATGATATTTTTTTGAAAAATCATTTAATTTTTCTCTGTCCTCAGAATCAGTAAATACTAATAAACAATGGTTTCAGGTAAATTATACATTATTCTTCTTTCCTTTGTTACCAAAGATATTCATAACTCTATGCATGTCCTTCTCAAGAGTTTGTGCTCTGATTTCCATATGTAGCAGAAGATGCACAAAGAAAGTGTCATGGCTTTATTTCACCATGACAAAATGCCGACAGTCTCATGTTCACATATGGATCACCTAGAGGGGTCTCCTAGGTACTAACCCAAGTATTAAAAAGGTGCTCAAAGAAAATTCTGCCCAGGGATATGGGGTCATGAAGAAAGAAAAACATTTTCATTATTGTGTAGAATCAGT
>PVKS010016882.1:0-26097 GCA_004027875.1 Aplodontia rufa
GTGTGTGTGCATCTGTGTGAGTGTGCATCTGTGTGAGTGTGTGTGAGTGTGTGTGCATCTGTGTGAGTGTGCATCTGTGTGAGTGTGTGTGAGTGTGTGTGCATCTGTGTGAGTGTGCGTCTGTGTGAGTGTGTGTGAGTGTGTGTGCATATGTGTGAGTGTGCATATGTGTGAGTGTGTGTCTGTGTGTGTGTAGAGAGAGGGAGAGATTTACTCAGCCGTAAGAAAGAATGAAATGGTGACATTTGCTGGAAAACGGGTGAAACTTGGGAGCATTATGTTCAGTGAAATAAGACTCAGAAAGTCAAGGGTCATGTGTTTTCTCTCGTGAGGGGAGCTAGAGAGGAAAAGAGGGGAAAGGAGGTGGAGGAAATGTCGTGAAACAGCAGGGAGATGAGCAGAATAAAGCAAGCGCTGGAACCTGGGGATGAGCTGACCGGTTCCACTGTTACTTTGTCTACATGTATGCAGAGTGACAATGAGCCCCACTGGCACGGCAGTGGGGACACATCAACGAAGACAAAGGGGATTTTATAACTTCCCGCGACTGATTTTCTGACTTTGATTGTTGTTTCTGATCTAGGCAACAATGACTATGAGAAATTGGTGGAGGCCTAAGGGGTCCCCAGGAATGACAGTGAGGAGGAGGAGGGGATGGAGGGCACCAGCGAGTACAGGGAGACTGTACGGTGCACCCCTGACCAGGGCACCAGGAGCCAGCCAGAAGTGGTCCTCAGCCGCAGGGAGGCTAGGAAGGAGCCAGAGCAGCAGGGTGACCATGGGAGACACAAGCTGCAAATGCAATCACTCAAGCGTAGAGTCCGGAGAAACTGTAACCAAGATCAAGGTTGAGTAGGGTGCTCCGAAAGGGAGACTTTAGAGTGAACTTCCATGAGGCCCACTTCCTGGAACCCACTCTGTGCAACCCCTGCCCTGGGGTGGAGGCAGCTGACCTCCTGGAGTCCACTCTGTGCAACCCCTCCCCTGGGGTGGAGGCAGCTGACCTCCTGGAGTCCATTCTGTGCAACCCCTGCCCAGGGGTGGAGGCCCCTGACCTCCTGGGGTCCACTCTGTGCAACCCTCCCCTGGGGTGGAGGCAGCTGACCTCCTGGAGTCCATTCTGTGCAACCCCTGCCCAGGGGTGGAGGCCCCTGACCTCCTGGGGTCCACTCTGTGCAACCCTCCCCTGGGGTGGAGGCAGCTGACCTCCTGAGTCCACTCTGTGCAACCCCTGCCCTGGGGTGGAGGCAGCTAACCTCTTGGAGTCCACTCTGTGCAACCCCTACCCAGGTGTGGAGGCCCCTGACCTCCTGGTGTCCACTCTGTGCAACCCCTACCCTGGGGTGGAGGCAGCTGACCTCCTGAAGTCCACTCTGCGCAACCCCTGCCCTGGGGTGGAGGAAATGCCTGACTTCCTGGTGTCTACTCTAGGACACTGAGGCACCTCTGCAGGCCTGGAAGCAGCATACTGCACAGGTCTGGCAGCCACTCTCATGATTAAGCTGTGTCCACCCAGACTAGGTCTTGGCGGTGGGAGCTGGAAAAGCTCTTTACATGATGAAACAGGCCATCCTGCTGGAGAGGCCAGGTGCCACCTCGAGAATCCAAAGGCAGTCTCCAGAGAAGAGCCCATGAAAATGAGGGCCTTTAGCCCAAGAATCATGAAGGAGCAGTCCTGAGCACAGCCTGGAAGAACTCAGATGTGGGCTCCTCCCCCATCGGGGCTGCGGGGCTCTAGTGGGCTCCTTGAAGCTCTGTGGCCCTCCCCAGAGGGTCCAGCCGGGCTAGCGCCAGACCCAGACCCAAGAACAACTGTGAGATAGAAGGCAAGGCTGGCCGTAAGCCCCAAGGCGTGAGGAAGTTCCCTGCAGAGCAGAGGAAGACACTGGGCAAGCAGCCCCTGCAGAGCGAGGCCGAGGTGCTTCGATTTCCCGATGCTCTGGCTTTGAGTTTTGGGGTATTGGCACAGATGTTACCACCTGAGCATCTCTACTTCGAAAATCCAAAATCTGAAATGCTCTAAAGTTCAGAGTTTGGGTTTGGGATTGGGGTGCGCGTGACCTTCTGCCCTCTTCGCTGCATCCACTCGTGCACCTGCCCATGCCCAGGAGCTGTGAGGCTGCCAGGTGCCGCCCTTATCCTCTCCCTCACGTTCCCACGGAGTGCTCCCACGGCCCTTCATTTTCTGAGGAGCTTATCCCCCTCCCCTGCCTGCCTAGTTGTCACTTGCTGGCTCATCTGTCAGATCACATGTTCCCATTTCTGTGCGTGTTAGCCTTCATTGCACATGGGACAGATCAGGACAGTCACTGCTTTAGAGTGGCATGATTGTTTTGTCTTAGGGTTCTGAGTTTAGGGACCTCAAATGGACTGCACAGGGCTAAAGTCAACGGCCTGGGAGGGCCCTCTTGAGGCTCAGGGAAGGGTCTGGCCTTGCGCCTCCCAGTTTCTACAGGGTGCATGCACCGCTGGGTCCACGGTCCTTCCTCCAACAGCGTGGGCCATGTGCTACTCACACGGCTCTCTGTGCCCTCTCCTCCACCTGTGAGGGTTGTGATCGCAGGACCTCCCTGCGCAGGTCAGCTGAGCCCTTTCAACTCCTTCTGGATCCTCTGTCATGCGAGGGAGTGGCTTCTGGGGAGCCGAATGAGGATGCTTTTGGGTGTGTATTTCCTGCCCATGCAGGTGTGTGCACGCTGTCCCCCTGAATCTGTGAGACCCAAAGCCCTGCTAGTTGTTCAGAGTGGCTCATAGAGCTGACTTCAGGTGAGCTTGTACCTTAAAAGAGTCTAGAGCACACACAATGTCCGTATCTGGGGAAGGGAATTTTCTAGCACTGGGGCGAGTCTGTGAGAGGGACTTTTTAAACAAGGAGACACTTAAAGGCTCACAAATCACACCAGAGAAGTGACTGCTCTGTATCCTTGTGACACCGTTTGGGTCTTCATGGTCCACCTTGGTATTGTTTTAATAAGTAGGCTAGTGCTCATGGGGTCCATGGCTGGCAGAGAGGACCCAGAGGCTTCGCAGAGCAGGAGGGAGTGTGGGCTGTGGCACCCAGTGGCTGGGGTGGCCCTGCAGGCAGAGAGCACTTGGGAGATACCCACTGACCCGGCCTGCATGCTCTTCTGGGATGGAAACCGGTCAGTCACAGATGGTCGGTCATGGAGCATCTTGAGACAGGGCCAGGGCACGCAGACCGGTTTACTAATCTTCAAAACTGTGTACTCCCCCACAGACCCCACAAGGGAAAAGCCACCCTCTTGAGGAAGCTTGTTTCCAGTGTTTTCCTGTCCTCTAATTCACAGTTCTGAGAACTGTCCGGTAGGTCACTGCTTCAGCTCCCCTTATTTTTTAAAGCTGGCCACGGTTGTCAAGAGAAAATTAATCTTTTGCAGTCAAATGAAATTTGGGCTTCCCAGCACTAGCCGCTAATGAAAAATGCATTAATGGCAAGCACCAGAAAGCCCCTGGCTCTCAGGACCACAGGGTACATTTAAATAATTCTATGAATATAGATCAATAAAACTAATTTACTTATAGTCTTTGTGTGCAGTATTCAAATCTGAATAAAAGCCATTTGTATTGCAATGCTTTGTATTAATTTGAGGTATCTATTGTTTTACATATTAAATTAATCTCACTCTTTAGACAGAACTTCATATATGATATTAAAATATGGAGTCTGGGATTCGGTATTAGTAATGCTGCGATTTCATAATTCAGCCTTCTCTGCCTGGATGTCATTTGAAAGGCTCGGGGAGGTCCCAGAGGGCCAACCCCGAGACACCAGGGTTAAATTGGAGCGAGCACAGCAGGCTTTAGTATGCAAGTGCTCGGCCTGCCAGCTGCAGCGCAGAGGTCCACAGGGACCTGGACTGGAAGGGGCCTGCCAAGCCTAAGGGCCACCCTGCCTCCAGCCGGGGCTCCCGCGACTGTCCCCAGGAACCTGAGTGTCTAGAGCCTTCTCGTCACCAGGCACTTAGACACTGAGTTGGAAATGGGTGGAAACGGATTGCAGGAACTTCATGTCCATGCGGGGTCATTCCGCAGCTGAGATCCCAGTGCTGAGCACGGAGGAGACAGACACCTGGAGCTCCAAGCACTGTCACCCTGCAGCCTGGTGCTTCCGGGGCTGGTTTGGACCTGGGCTTTCCAAAAAGCAAACAAAAAACCACTGTTAATAACCTTTCAAGCTCTGTTTTTATACACAATGGATATAAAACACAATTACCCAAGAGATGGTGATGAAGGTTAAAATTCAACCCAGCTCTGCCCCCTGCCAGAAAAAGAGGGTCCGCCACCCGCGCTAGCCCTGGGCCCCTCCTCTGCAGCAGGGTTCTTAGGGAGCCTCCATTCCCTGGGCAGATGCTGCCAGCCATGAGCAGAGCTCAAACGTAAATAAGAACTTCCTGAGGACCAGGGCCGCTCCACACTTGCAGCGTTCTGAGTTACTTGTGGGAAAGCGCAGGTGGCTGTCCTCCTCAGGCCTCCAGTTCAGCCTGCTGCTAACCTGAAGCACACGACTGCTTACAAGCAGTCTTCATGTACTGAAAGCATTTCATCACCGTCTTTGAAGTTGCCAAAGAAGCACCAAGGAGAGAACAGATAGGACTCTGTCCTGCAGGACTTCCAGGATTCTGGACAGCAGGGATGGAGGGAAGGGACACCCGGCCCCCCTTCCTGCCTCCCCCAGGGCTCGCTCTTTCAGCAGTGTGACTCCAGCCATGTGGCCTCCTCCTAAGAGCCTGAGTTGACCCATATATAACATGGGGAATCCAGGATCATCCAGCCGACCTACACCAGGACTGAGGGTGGACAAGAGAGGGTTGTGGGCAGGTGTGGGAACCATGAGGCCCAGGTCATCCCTGCACCCCACACCCACCTCGTCACCAGTCCACGCAGTGACCAGCTGCTGGATGCCTGCAGGCCAAGGAGCAAGGCCACCCTCACAGGCCTCACCTGGGTGGGGGCTTAGAGGTCCCTTGCGAGGCAAGGCCCAACCTCAAGTCTTGAAATCCTTCATGACTTTGAGCAAGGCATCCTGTGGTTTCCCTTTGTACTCAGCTCCACAAAATGTCTCACTGGTAGAAAGTGAAGGACAGTGGGCTAAGACAGGCAAGAAAGAAAAGTGAAAGGCATAGAAAGAGGACATGGCCCTCCTAACAGGTGGTGTGGTACATTCCAGAGCAGCTCCAGACTGATGAAGAGAAGACCAAAGACAGAAAGAGGCAAAGGAGGACTGGACGTTTGCCAGCAGACCTCATGGGAAACAACACAGATCAATATAGAAAGCACAGGAGATGAAGCCCGAGGAACAAGGTTGTGCCTTTAGCTCGGCCAGACTGTGAGCCCAACACCCAAGAGCAACGAAGAGGAGGAAGCGTTTATGTGGCTCACAGTTTCCAAGGTCTCAGTCTGCAGATGGCCTGCTCCGTTGCTCTGGGCCCAGGAGAGGCTGCACACTGTGAGCAGGAATCTGGAGTGGAGACCTGGACTCATGACCACGTCTGGCCCTTTTGAGGAACTGCCGAATCTTTTCCACGGTGGTTGCCCTTTTGCCTGCCCAGCAGCCCTGCGGGAGGACCCCCGCTTCTCCCCCCACATGCTGTCTGCTGTCACTGCTTGCTGCTTCAGATCATCTGGTGCCCGTAAGTGGCACCACACTGTGCTCTGGGCTGCACCCTAGCGACCAGTGGGGTCAGGCATCTTACAAGCTTTCTGTGTCTTCCTGGGATGCACATTGGGATCCTTTGCCCATTTTAACTGGGTTGTCTGTCAGCCAGAGTGTACGGTCCCTTACCAGAGGATGGCTTCTAAATGCCTCTCCCACCCCAGCCCAGGGTGTCCTCAGCACTCCCACCGGGAGCAGGGCAGCTCCTGGTATCACAGGGAGTCAGGTAATTGGATTCTTTGTGTTGCGAATTCAAGAATTTTCTTTGTTACTTCAATTCATATATTATTTAAATTGTGCTTGATTTACATCATTAGGAAATTTCCCAGATTTGTTCTCAATTTTTATCTTATTTTACTTCCTGTTGTCAGAGAACATATTTTATGTGATTTAAGTGCTGTAGAATTCTGAAGAAGTGCTATCACCTGGAATTAGGTCCCATCTTGATAAAGGTCCCGTGTGCGTTTAGAAACACCATTTACTTTCCTATTGCTGGGTGTGGTCGTCTCTGAACACCACTTAGGTGAAGAAGCACCTATGCTGTTCCTCTAGATTGCAGAAGGATCTATAAGGATATTGGGGGATGCAGGTAGGAATACGCTCTCCCTTTCCTGTTAGGTACTGAGAGTGATGCTGTGTTAGGTACTTGTGGGCATGTCCATCGCTCTTCTGCACTCCAACAGCTTTGCATTGCAGGCTGTTAGTGTCTGACGTGCCTGGCTGCACATGCCCTTGTGTGCGAGCCCCTCATTAAGTGGAATGCTCTTTTCCATCTCTGGCACTGTTTCTTGTCATGAACTCTGCTTTCTCTGACATTGTAAGCCAGCTCTGGCTTTCTGCTGCTTAGTACCTCCATGATGTATGTTTTCCAAAACTCCTTTTCATTTGTTTATCCTCCTGTGTTAGAACTTGGTTCCACGTAAATGGAATTTATCCAGGTCTTATTTTTTTACCCAACTTCACATTTTATTTGTAGTTGGAGTGCAGAGACCAAGTGATGTCTTCATCAGCACAATTGACGTAATCTGCACTTTGCTGTGTGGGGTTTTTCCAGTGTGTTATCTCTTCTTCCTTTCTTCCATTTCTTATCTTCCTTAGAATAATTGGATGTATTTTGGGGATTTTCTTCCCCAGGATCAACTCACTAGTCACACTTGTTTTATTTTTAGTGTGGTTCTTGTGTTGTGATAGCATCTGTCCGTTCAGATTTCATCACTCTGTTTTCATACAGCGTAGCAACATCCCAATGCTGTGTGTTAATACACCTCCTCCTGGCACTTGCTCTTGTAGATTTCACTGTAGCATAAGTAATTAAACCCCAACTTCACTGTTATTTTTGCTTTGAACAATTACCTGTTGAGTGAGCAGAACAGGCTGGAAATGCTGATGCACATTCACATCCTGCTGCTCCTTTCTGTCCACAGATGTGAATCCAGATGACATTACTTTCCTTTGTCCCAAACAATTTCTTTTAGCATTTCTTCAGGTATGTACCTGTGGAAGATGGGTTCTCTCATCTTTTATTTTCCTTGCAATGTTTCTATTGTACTGTCATTAATAAGGAATATTGTTCAACATAGAATTCTAAACTGAATTTTTTCCTCCTACAACTCACTCCTTACAACTGGACTCCATCGTCACCCAGCTTGCATAATTTCTAGTGAGAGGTAGGCTGTCATCTTGTCACTCTTTTTGTGTAACACTTTGTGCACATATGTCTTTTACTGCAGCTGGTTTTTAATAACATTTAAATTATCATTTTATTTTTATCTTCATCCTGAATTTTAAATCACTTGTTCACCTGGTGTTAATTTTTAAATTTAACACTGTGGTTGATTAAGTTTTGGGCTATGTGTTTTGCAGTTTTCAACAAATGTGTGAGATTTGGGCCTCTCTTGTACTTACTTACGGACCTTTTAGTTCCCTTTATCTTCTCCCCCATGTTTTCAGTTGTGCTTGTCACACACTGCTTGATGCTGTGGCACACTCATTAGGCGATGCTCACTTTTTTTCTTTTCTCTTGGCTTGATTTTACACAGTATCTGTTTAGCTTGCTGGTCTTTTCTTCTGCAGTACTGCAATGTGTATTGTGATGTGAACTCCTTATATCCAGTGTTCTAAATTTTAATGTTGCATTTTTTTAATCCCCAGAATTTTCATTTGGACTATTTTTACACATTTCAATTTTTCCTTTATCACATTATGTTTAACTTTCCTTCTTACATACAGAACATATTTATAGGACCTGTCTTATCCTCTTTTGCAATTAATTCTTTCATCCTTCTCTTCTGAGTCTGTCTCTGTTGCTTGATCATTTCCCTGTATGAGCATATTTTCCTGCTTATGTGCTTGCTTGCTAATTCTTGTCTGGGTGCCAGTCATATTTCAGTCTGTGTTGAGAGTGCTGGATGTTCTTGCTGTTATCGTTCGTTTGGTTTTAGACTGCATGTTCTAAAAAGCAGTTAAACTACTTATTATTAGGTGTACTCTATTGAGTCTTGCTTTCATGCTTTGTCAGAGCAAACCTAGGGTTTCTTTAGCGCCAATTTACCCCACAAATAAAGCAAGATTTCTGTGAAACACTTCCAAATGACCTAGGATTTGCAAGGCCTTTACACTGTGACTCTTGGGTATACAAACTACTCTCAGATCTCTATGAATTCTAGAAAATCAGCATACTATTTTCTAGTGGTTCTTTGTCTATACACAAGTAATATTCTTTTTCGTGTGTCCACAGTTTACTACTCAATCAACAACTTGAAGGTATCCTTCTGCAGCTTCCCAGAGTTCTCTCTAAAAATTCCTTCTTTTCTTTTACTTTCAAAAATTCTAGCCACCTTCCCCAAATGCCAGTCACTGTCTCTCCAATGAAGCAAGACCTCCAGGGCTTGAGTCCACCCCTCCCATTATCGCCTGAAAACTCCAGGCAGTGTGCTTGGGCAGCCCAGGGCTTCTTGTTTCCCATTCTTAGGGTTGCAAGCCTACATTCCCTATTGTATATTTTGTCCAGGTTTTAAATCTTATCTCTATTAGTAATACATCATGGCTGGATGTTAAATTCCACAGTTTTATTTCTGGTGGATATCTTGGCAAAGTCATTCACCACTGTGAGTCTTGGTTTTCTCCTATTTTATGACCTGGTACTCACAGAATACCTGTACCACAGGATCGTGGTGATAGAAGTACCTTGCATGGGCTTGTATGTAGGAGGCACTAGATAAATGTGAACATTTCTTTCCACTTATTTGATGCTTGAAACATAGTGCTTCCCCTCTGCTTACCCAGATCTCTTCCCATCCTAAGAGTCAGTAGAAGTATATTTTCCCTTAACAACATCCCTGGAAGCCCTAGCCTAAGGGAATCTTTCCTTCTGTCTGGAATCTTTAGCAATCACTGCCTGTAAAATTTCTTCTGTAATTAAGCATAGGTACCTTCAATATCAAAGCTGCTTTTGAATGCTATTTAAGTCATTTGTTAGCATATTGAGAAGGGATATTTATTGTAGACTATTAGCTAGTGTCTGTAAATCTCTACCCAACATGATGCAAGCCTCCATGGATGTGGGCAGCTCATTGCCAATATGTCAGCACCCCTGAAGCTCTTGACTCAGTGCCTGGCACCCAATATGAGTGGCATAATTAATTCAATTTCAACAATATATCAAAGGAGTTGTCTGTTCCTTCACATCTGCCCTCCCTTTTATGTTTTCCCATGCTATTAATGGGATATGATGCCTTCTCTGGTACAACCTCAAGGACTTCACATTTTATCCTAGAGAAGTCATCATGTCAACAGAGTAAAATCTACTCACTGCTCCTGGCAAAGTCACCCTGTCCTCCTCAGGTCACCTCTAAGTCATCAGTCACTCACCTTTTCCTTCTGAGGCCCATTCTTTGGCATTTTGCAAAGAAAATCATGGGTAAGGAGAATACCAAAGAACCTAGAAGAATATATGGGAAGACATAGGCCACCTGGCAGCCCCACAGTTCCTCAGGCCTGAAGGGCTGTGTCAACATCAACCCGTTCCCTGCATGGAGTGAGGGAACTATCAATCATGGAAGACTCTGCCTGGGAGGCAGAGGAATCAGGGAGGTCTCAGTGTGGGCCATCTCCTGGCTATCGTCACAGCTCAGTGAGGTCTTTGTGCAAGCTGCAGGACCCAATGAGCTCTTAGTGTAGAGAGGACCTCCCCACAGACAACCTGTTGCCACCCATGAGCTTGAAATCTTGGTGGTGATTGGGACTTCAGGAGTCATCCACTCAGTCTCTGGAGATGCAGCTGGCATCTGATTTTTCCTTCTCTACCCTGTGATCATGCATCACATTCCTTTGAACTGGAATCTCCAAGGAGAACTGACACTTCAATCAATGACAGTGTGAATTTGGAAGCCTATTTCATCCCAATGATTGCCACAGAAACTGGATGCTTGCTGTCACATGATGACACCTGAAGTCCCCACACTCCTGTGACCTTGGCACGATACCAAGTGCTTAAGATCACAGTCTGATTCCGGTATCTCAAGGCAAGCGGAGTTTAAGGAACCAGAATCTGTGGTCCCAGCTACGACTGCCCCTCCCTTCCTGTGAGCTGAGTAACTACACAGGCTGTTCCTTATAGACTGGGAACCTGGGCACCAAGCGGAAAAGAACCACATGAGTCTCAATGTCATGGGACTGGAATGGAAGCTCAGAATCTCACCAGATTTGCAGAGGGTTTGTACAAGAACCACTCTGAAGCAAGCTGAACTCCTTTGGTTTTGCCTAGTCAGTGGAGAGATCTCCTTATTTTCCCTCAAATGCTCCATGTCCCCATGCACTTTTCCTCTCTCCTATGCCTTGTGTCTAAGTCAGAAAACACCTTAAAGATAATTCATGACAAATGACTGGGTACCTCCCCTTGCCCTGTCCTAAAGTGGATGGAGACTTAATCCTGAGCCGAATCTCTAATGAATATTGTCAATGCTAGTGAATAGGAATGTAGGGTTTTGGAGCTCCCTCCTAATCCATCATTGCAGATCAGCCACATGTCCCCTAAGGAGGTTCAGCTGGGGGCTCAGTGAGCAGTGGGCCTCAGAGTTCTCCACCTGATGTGCAAAGTCAGGGGACAATGGTCTGTTCCTTTCACACCAGCATGGCCAGGAAGAAACCGCCACTCCATGTCCTTCACTCATAGTAGCCATCCCCTTGCTGGGAGCAGGGCCTCTCCCAGGCCTCCTGGCCTCTCCTCAGGTCTTTAACTTGGATGAGAGATGCCTTGTCCTTTCCTTGACCTGTTTCTGGGATAAAGGAACCCAGGACTGCCAGCCGCTTCCTGTGTGCATCCTACTGCCTGAGGAGGAGAGAGGGCAGAGCGGCCTCTAGCTTTACCTTTCTCCACTGACCTCCCTTCCACTGGCCTGGCTGCCTCTGACAACTGGGTGACCCTGTGTCCCTCACCTGTCAGTGCCTCTCCCAGCCCCCATCTCTCCCACCACTTCCTTCCCCGCCACACTGAGCTCCTCGGGTTTCAGGAGGTGGCCAGGGGCAGCGGGTGGACGCTGCTTCTGAGCACGCATGGCCTCCTGAGGCACTGGGTTTGGACGCCTTATCAGGGAGATTTACTGCCCTGCACTAAGGTTGCACTCTGGGTTGGAATCGGCTGACAAGGTCTCAGCTTGGGCAGGATTTATTCCTACAACTTAAATTATTTTTTTTAATTAGTTCAATGTGCAGGTCATTTCTAAACCAAAGAAATGTGAAATAAATACGTTCCTGAGGTAAAAAGAAGCAAGCCGTGCTTTGAGCTGGCTGCCACATTTGTGCAGAAATGTTTGCAGCCCAAGACATGAAGTGCTCACACTCTGGCTTAAACACCGTGGAGCCACGGGGCCTGACCTGCACATGCTGCCTCTGGCCACCACTCCTGGCCTCCACTCACATATCCGCTGGCTTGCTTCTTCCCTCCCTGCCTCCCTCCCTGCCTCCCTCCCTTCTTCTTCCTTCTGGCAGTCATAGAATACATGTACAATCCTTAGCAGGAAGGCAGAAACAGGGCCTTCTCAGTAGATCTGAGATCAATTCCACTCCCTGGTTTGGTGGTGCAGAGGCGTGGGAGGTGGAAGGAGGCTGTCTGAGCCCAGCAGATTGTGGGGAGGAGGTATTGCCACTCGCGCGCTCACACACAAACCCCAGATGGCAGCTAGATGAGGGAGAGGAGCCAACGACACCAAGAGTTATTTTGGGAACAAAACTAGGAATCTGCATATGACTAGATTTTTCATCCTAAATGCTGCTCTTGCGTGTGACAAGCTCCTCGGTGGGGTGGAAGCCAGTGCATTGATCATTTCCAATTAATGTTCTAGGGCTCTGCAGATCCCACAGAAGAGGTGCTGTCACTTCCCCAAGCCATCTTCTTCCTGGGTTGATGCGCAGGGACCAGCAGGGCAGAGGCCGCCTGGGTACCATGAGACCAGTGCAGGTCAGCAGGCCCTTGCAGCCTCTGGTGGCTGAGCAGCTGCCTGGATCTAGGACACTGGGCAGGAAGGTCTGGACCTGAGTTGCCCTATTTCTGTACTTGAAGAGGAAAAGAAAATGGAGAAAGGGTGAAAAGCACAAGGCGTGCTCCTGCACCCCCATGCTGCTCTGCACCTGCGAGGCCAGCTCACGGACACTCCCTCTGTTCACACCAGCGACGTCAGACATCCTGCTGACCCAGTGCCTGGGGCTGCCTCTAGCCTCTTTCTCTCCAGCTCTCTTCTCAACCCAGAGCTGGTGTCTGCAGGGCAGAGGGTGGGCTGCTGTGGGAGTCAGGAGTTCTCCTCTCCAGGGCACTACCTCCCTGAAATGAGGTGGAACACTTTCTTATGTCCTCTTCACATTATTGCTTCAAAGACCTGATGCTTCTGTGACTTGGGAACAGAGTTTCAAACCAGAAATAATGAAGCCATTTTCCCTCTTCTGGCAGGAGGGACCGCACCACTGAATTAACATGCCAACCTTGTGCCCGGCAGAGGGCATCTGTCAGTGAGGAGGAGACAGTGCCTAACCTGGGAGCTCCATCTGCCCAGGAGACAGCCCATCAACCATCGCAGCAGGCCTTGTGTTCAGGGACTACCTGACCGGTGTGGCTGCCACAGGGAGTACTGAGAGTGTGTGAGAGGGCAGCAGCCCCTGTCCAATGTCACAACCTCAAAACCAGCTGTGCACAGTGGGTGGCGAAGTCCTCCTTGTCTTATGGGAATCTCTGAGGTGGATGGGTGCAAGTCCCTGACCTTTCATGGACACTGTAGTGCACATCCGTTTCCCTATCCATGGGCACTTCTCCTTTCTTCTGAAAGCCGCACCCACTTTGGGGAGAGAAATCTCATTTTCTTCTGCAACTCTGGGAGGTGGTCAATCACCCCGAACCTGCAGCAGAAAGCCAGAGGCTGTGTCCAGGCCCTGACGGAGTCCATCTGAGACAGAGACAGCGGAAAACAGAGACAGCCGTCCGCAGCCCTGGTTCTTGCCATCCTGAGCCCAGCCCTGCTCTGTTTGATTTCACTTATCTCAGCTACATTCAGGGAGCCCCGCCCAACTGAGGCAAGCAGCAGCAGAGCTTCTCCACAAGCTGGGTCCACTCAGACGGGCGCAATGTCGTCCACTCAGCACTGCGAGTCTTTGAAGGATGCTCTCATCTGCTGGGGCAAGTGCAGCAGACGGGGGAGCAGGAACCACCTGCCGTGCAGCAGAGACCGACATCTCCTGAGTCCCAGAAGCCCTCCCCCGGGAAGTGGTCTAGAGACTGGGTGCTCACCTGCTGCGGAACAGGACGCTCTTTCCCAGCAATGTCTGAGATCGCGACTGAATCAAATCTTTGGAAGCCGGTTGGGAAAACAGGACTGGTCTTGTCTTCCAAGATCACCACCCCTGCCCTACTCTGCTCCATCCCAAAGTTCTCCACTGCAGGTGTGGGCTCCACAACTCTCCAGCCACACAGATCAGCCAGGGGTGGCTTATTGTCCACACCCTGAGCCGCAGCAGCTCGTGCACACTACGACGCTGGCCCCGTGTGCACTCCTGTGCCTGTGGTGGCTTCCCTCCCCCTTGTCACTGGGGCCTTGGTGGGGCCTTCATGGCACCCACGTCTGGCCTGGCCTCCTGTAGCAGGTTCTGCCTCCGTTCTCACTCTCCCCTGTCCATAAGTTTGTCTGAAATGCAAATGCGACCCTGTTACCTGCCCACTAGTAACTGCAGGAGGGACTCGCCACTGCAGGACACGGACGTGACAGCCTGGCCACATTCCATCAAGAGTCCAGGCTGTGGGCCGTTCTGCCCACCTGCCCACCCTCCTAACTGCCACTCCCATCTCCACGTTTTTCCTCCAGCTGTTCTCTCCCTCTTAGTTCTTTGCTCACCTTGTTCTTTTTCTTTTCTTTTTTTTTTCTGGAATATTATTTTTTTGGGTAAGAGTAAGGCATTCAGAGACCCTAAGCACTCACAGGAGAATAGAATTCAGAATTTGACAACGCTGAGTACTAATAAGTCCAGAACTATAACACTCCTGTCATGGCCACTCCTGGCCTCCCCAGACTTTCACCCCCTGAGGGACACTTTGTAACAGGGGAGGGGACACAATGGTGTAGGAAGAGCATCTGTGTGGGTCTCCAAGCATTGAGTAGGGGCCCTTGGGAGCCAGGGCTTGCATTTGCCCATGCCTGGCCCCTTCTGCCACGACGGCCCCCCACCTCCCTCAACAATCCCTTCCAATTCCTCAGGGACAGAAAGGGAGCTCTGGTCCCTGTGGAGCTGTCCTGACTCCATCACTGCCTGGAGGAGAGCTTGATTTCCCCAGCAATTACTTAAGTGGCGTTTTGGCCTCTTTCTCTTGGGCAGGGCATAACCTTTATTGACATAGTGCTGCTGTGGCATCTGTTATGCTGGCAGAGGGAGGGAGCTGGCCGGTCCCTGTGATGGATTTGGTGTTATCAAGCCCTTGACTCAATTTGTCATGGGACAAGAGGAAGCCTGTTGCCAGCAGAAGGCCCAACAGTGCCTGGGAGGAGGACCAGGTCCCTCCTTCTCCTGCTGCCCGGGTCTCCATGTCACCTCTGCAGGGATCCTAGAGGGGTTGAACCCCATCTCAGGAAGGGACTTGCTTTTGCCAGCAGCTGTTGACTATAGGAACGAGAAGCAGCTCTCAATATGCAAGGAGAAGAAATGTCCTGTGCAGGAGCCCCACGAATCTACCTCTCAGAGACAAGTGAAACACACAGGCCAGATGTGAGCGCAGAGAGCCCCTGCTGCAGCTCAAGGCTGCCATGAGCTCCGCTGGCAGGGCACGCATCGGACGTGGTCCCATGTGCACTTTGTGGAGTAAGCTTTGTCTGCAACACAGGTGAGGCCATCTCCGCAGCAGGAGCATTTGTGATGGAGCAGTCAGCTGGCCTGGCTTCCAGAGGGGCTGCAGCTACAGACCCTGCTGAGCTGGGTGCTCTGGAGGCAGCAAAGCGCAGAGGAGATGCTATCTCGTGGACTCGGAGCATGTCATTCCCTTGAAAGTCAAGGAGATGGCTGATTTAGAGTTCCCAGCTAGGTCATGGAGAAGTCAGCGGCGACTGCTTCCAGCTGAGCTCAGAGTCTGAATATTTATGGTGTCAATCCGAAATCCAGATAACCACAAACAATATAAATCCATTAGCTGCCCCTGCACAAGGAAAGCTTTTTGGCTGCTAACGCCTTGATGGCTGGGCAGCTACAAAGCTGCTGCATAGGTTGCTGCTCCAGGTTTCCCTCTTCTCACTCCCTCTCCTCCTCTCCCTGCACTCACACCCACACCCACTCCCATGGGTGTGCAACCTGTGCAGCACACCCCTGCATGCACAATTCACACAAGCTGAGATGTGCAACCTACCCCAGGCACACTCTCCACACCTTAGGGGAGCAATCGGAAAGGAGGGAAGATAGGTCTTGGCTCAGGGTCACAGCAGCTTCCATGTGTGGTCACTTGGCACCAAGGCATTTGAACTTACAGTGAGGAAATGTGTGGGGGAGGAAGGCTGCTCACCCCATGGCAGGTAGAAAGCAGAGAGAGAGATAACCAGGGACATGTGACAAAATATGCCCTTCAAAGTCACACTCGTCACCTACTCCCTCCACCTAGGCCCCACCTCCTAGAGTTTTCACCACCCCTGCAAGCATCATCCTCTGGGGACAAACATTTCTAATCCAGCTCTAACAGAAACCCTAGCAGGAAGAATGGATAAAGAAATTGTTTTGCCCAATGGAACATTATCCAGCCAAGAAGAAGATATGCCATTTCAACAAAGTGCACAGACTGGAGGACATCAAGCTAAATGGAGTAGGTCAGCCACAGAAAGACCAATCATTCACATTCTCTCCTATGTGAGTGCCGTGAAAATTAGTCAAGACACATGGGAGTGGTTAACAGAGGCTGAAGAGTGGGGGAAGGTGGATAGGTACCCGAACAGACAGAAATAGTAAGTCCAGTGCTCTACAGCAGTGAGGGGACTACAGTCAGAGTGCCATGTGATGGCTTTTATAGACAAAGAGGAGGCAGGAGCTTGAAGGCTCCGAACACAGCACAGCAATAAGGAGACGGAGCATTAACACCCTGGTTTCATCAGTACATCTCGTACACGTGTTGGGAACTCACTACACTCGCACACTTGCACAATTATCACGTGCTAATTTAAAAAAATGTCTGAAAGTTTGAGAAATGTTGACAACCTGGATTTGATGGTTATATGCTGCATACATGTATTGATGATCACACTGAAGCCCACAAGCTCGCACAATTAAAATAAAATATAACAAGAAGGATGTGGGAAAGCTGAGCTTGGCTGCAAGTGCAGGGATGGCCTCTTAGTTCTGTGGGTGCTGGGAAAGCTCAGGGAGTCCCGGGTCAGGCAGAGAGGACAGTGGGGGTGGACAGTCAGTGGTTGTGGCAGCTGCAGCGGCCTCGGTCCCCACAAGCTGCTGCGTCCAGCCAGGTGATGGGCGCCTGGAGTTGCATCACAGCCACATGTGGACGCGGGGACCTTGCACCTTTACCAGGGCCCTGAGCCCACCTGAGCCTGCTGCGCCTGCAGGAACCTTGCCTTGCTATGCTGGATGGTGCACATGCCCCGCTTGCGGTCCAGAGGCACACACCCTTCCTGCAAAGTCCCCGTGCATGCAGAGGACCCTCAGAGCAGTCAGTGTGTGATGTAGGGGACCCTGCTTTCCAGGACCTGCTGCAGAGCACAAGGAACCTGGACTCACGCAGGCAGGTGTCCACTCCCAGAACATTTCTGTTGGCCTGTGACAGGATCGGTGAAAATAGGATAGCTGCTCCTGTCTCAGTCTCTTAGGGAACAGACTTTTAAGTCTGCTTATGAAGCCCCTATGTCTTTTGTCCTTCCTGTCTTCCTTCATTCCTGCCTTCCTTTCTTCCTTCCTTCATTTCTGCCTTCTTTCCTGCCTTCCTTCCTGCTTGCTTTCCTTCCTTCCTTCCTTCCTTTCCTGCCTGCCTTCCTTCCTGCCTGCCTTCTTTCCTGCCTGTCTTCCTTCCTGTCTTCCTTCTTTTCTGCCTGCCTGCCTTCCTTCCTTTCTGCCTACCTTCCTGCCTTCTTTTCTGCCTTCCTTCCTTCCTTCCTTCCTTCCTTCCTGCCTGCCTGCCTGCCTGCCTTCCTGCATCCTTTCTCTGTGAAGACGCCAGTCTTTGCATTTGAGGTGCACCTAATGCAATCGACCTGGCCTTAACTGGTTAAGTCTGCAGAGATGCACGCGAGGTGTGGGTGGACACTCCTAGCCTCACCACAGGCCGGGCTTGGCCACGGCCGCACGCCACAACCCAGGAGCACACCTGCATCAAGCCCTTGGTTTCTAGATGCAATTCTTCACTAAAGAAATGCAGGGAGCTGCAGAGGGGAAGACTGATTTCAGAACTGGGGCAGGAAGAGAAATGGGTAAGGAGTGAAGCTCTTAAGTGAGAAAGCAAGATGGTCCTTGAAGGAAGGCTGGGAAGAGCAGGAGCCACAGAAAGGGGCTTCATACAGCTTCTGTGGACTGAACTTGGGACTGCTTGAGCATAGAAGTGCATAACAGCACATAGAAAAATCCTTCAAGGAAGAAGGGGAGCCTGGGTCCACACTCCGGCACCTAAGTGCATGCATGCATCTGCCAATCATGGACTGGTAAAGGTGTCATTTCTTCCTGCACCACCTGTCCCTTCCTGTGGGTACATGGCAGGTCACGGAACTGCTCCCTCACTTCCCATGCCATTCCCAGCTCTCAGCTATTTGAGCAGCACTGCGGTCCTGGTATGAGGACCAGGTGGGCCACGCAAGAGGCAACGCGGAAGCTGCCTGCTCCCAGTTGAGCTGGATATTGATTCTTCCATAGAGTAAGCTCCGCGTTCATATGCAGAGGGAATCCCACAAGGTCACGCACACATCCAGCATGCGTCCAGGATCCTCACCAACCCTCGCACCTGACTTTACCTGCTCCTGAAGAACAGTGGAGAAAGGGCCTCCTCGGAGCTCTCCCTTCCACGGGGTATGCCTTTCTCCCCATGGAAGTCCCCGCATTAGACTTCCCGCACATTGTCTGCATCAGGAGCCACAGAAACAAATGCTGATGGGGCAGGAATAGTGGACTGAGGAGCCAGTGAGGGAGCAGAGTTCCTGCTGGAGGCTGCCCTGAGCTTCCCAACAGCCTATGGGTACCGGCAAACGAGGGTGAGGCTCCGACCCGCACGGCCCACAGTGTGCCCCCAGAGCCCCTTCTGGCTTGGGGCCAGGAAGCTCCTGGCACGCAGCAACATCCTGCAGAGAGGTGGAAGGAGCCCTCCCAGGGTGGCACGTCTCGGCTGTCGCTGTTGGTAGTCTTTGAGAAAATCACTTTGCCCTGTTTCAGTTTTCTTATTGTATTTATTTTTCGTGGAGAAGGGTATGCTAAATCAGTGGGCTAACAGAACCTTGTACAGAGTTTCCATAATAAAGCTGGTTTGGCAAAGGAGGTAGCTTAGAAGCTGAGGCCCCTCAGCCTGGTGCTGTCAGGTGAAGCTGTTTACCCTGGGGACAGCGTGGGGGTCTGCAGAGTCACCATCTGGGAGCTGGCTTGCAGCAGCTCCACACAGTTAGAGCCTATTGTGTAAAATGAGTCCCACCCTATTCAGCTCTGATCCCCCATGCAGTTTAGTCAACATGTGATGCCCTGTGGGCGCCCAACCCCAAGGTCTCCTAGAGGCCCTGTGCTGAGTTCCAGGACTCTTGCCACATGTGCAGGATGCACCAGAGAGCAGTGAGCCCCCCTCCCTGACACGGCGCTCAATCTCAGGGGCAGCATGAGATCAAACTTTCCTCCCACGATTTATGTCCACCCACTCTCTGCCTGCAGGTCATGGCACAGAAAGAAGTGTCCCTAAGCAAACTGCTGACAATTTAACAATAAGACATCACAGTTAGGCCCTGGGGACAGATGCCTCTGACAATTCTGGGAAGCACGTAGAGACAATGTTTCCAGATGTCACCCTGACAGCCACCTATGACTGCTCTTCCAGTGAGCAGCACGCAGCTCCTGGAAGTCCGAGACTTATCTCTGATGCCTCCTCAGTTGTCCACCACAGAGGGAGACTGCACTGTGGCTGTGGGAGGAGCTCCAAAGCAGGCAGGTGGCACCACGCGATTTCCTTTGCAAAGGGTGCTGAGTCCTCTTGAGATGCATGAGGGCTCACCCCTGGGAGTCCTTGGAGGCCTCTTGGAATGCCTGAGGGCTCACCCCTGGGAGTTCTTGGAGGCCTCTTGGGATGCCTGAGGGCTCAACCCTGGGAGTCCTTGGAGGCCTCTTGTGATGCATGAGGGTATACCCCTGGGAGTCCTTGGAGTCCCGTGAGCTCAGCAGGTGTGCAGGAGTGTAGGGCTGAGCCTTTCTGCTGACACAGGTGGCATTTGGTTCACAGGTACAGGTCCTGCGGACCACTGGGCAAATTGATGGCTACACCACTCTTCCACACTGTGTCAAGAGTGGAGGGCTTCACACTCTGACGGTGCTGAAGCTCAGTAGAGGGCTCGCAACACTGTCCCTTTGTTTAGTACCAAGTCCCTGAAGTTAGGCATTGGTGTTCGGGGGGGAAACTGCCTACCTCAAACTGCTCTTCTCCACCAGAAGTTCTGACACTGGACTGCAGGAGACTTGATCCTGTGGGGAGAATGGCAGGAGTGAGCACAGCCTCCGTTCCCGTGCCCAAGCCTGGTGTTTTCAGAGTGGCTTTGGTGAGACGGCATTCCATAGAGGACATGGGATCCCACAGCCTCTCTGACCCTGTGTTGCTGTAATGACCGACTGTGGAGGTGGCCCTACAAGGCCACATGGTACTGAAATGGGCTTCTTTGCTAACTGAAAAAAAATTTCGGCAGAGATGGAGACCCATGCCTACACCTCCCAAGAACTACATACTTACGATAAAGGACTCGTGTACCCTGGAAATGAGTTTTCAGGCAGGTTTACTGTGAGCCAGGCTCCACACTCTCCCCGTCTTCTCCTACCTGCTGGTGCAACAGAGTGAAAGACCTGGTGGAAACACCCTTGGGATCCCTGCACAGAATGCTGAGTGAAGTTTCCTCGGCTGGCTCTGACACACATGTGCACACTAACTGAACAGTGACAGCAGGCTCACAGCCCTGCCTCTGAGACCTGGCGCTCTCACAAACAGTGCCTCGGATTTCAAAGGAAAGATCCCCTTGCTTCAAATCCACTTAGGTTTCCAGGCAGCATGAGGCTGGGGCCAAGTCCACCTGCCTCCATCCGTGCCATGTTCCCTGAGAGCGTCTACCCCAATAACTTGTGCTTCCTTCTGGGGTCAACTGCTCTGCGATGGAGGAGGCATACCTGCCATGGTAGATTGCTGGATCCTTAGCCCTTTCTGGAATAGCTTGCCAGCTGTGCTCATATTCAGAATTCTGTGTAATAAGAATAGTTGTGGAAAATGAAGAAAAACAAAGACCTGACGAAACTGCAGAGATGTTCCTTGGGCCGCTGTGAAATGGTGGTGCAGACAGCAGCCTCAGCAGCTGAGGGACTGATAGAACCTGGAGTCCTGTGGCTATGGAAGGGTCAATGTCCTCAGGCATGCACGGGCCTTCACCAGGGCACACTGCATGTTGCAGGTGAGAAGTCTGAGATCATGCCCAGAATGTTGCCCTAAACTGGTGGAATTATGCTAGAAGTCAATCAATCAAAGATATTTGTAAATCCACCTCATATTTGAAATTAAGGAACACTTCAAATAACCATGGACCAAAGAATAAAATGAGACACTGCAAAAGTCTTTAACAAGTGATAATGCAAAGCAACATCAAAGTAGCACACTGTTTACAAGGAAATTTTTGAAAAAGAAGAACCAAGTTGTAGGATAAGCACTAGGTGATGTCAATATTTCTGCAAAGCCAAAATAAAATCACAGTGTGACGCTGGCACAGAGTCTGAAGAATGGATTCATGCAGCCCAGGAATTAGCCAGTGATAATTCACTAGAATAGTGGTGAGGGTGCTGGGACTGTTAAACTCCAAACCTCAGAACACATACAAAGGTCAGCCCGAGAAGGGTCGTGGAGTTGAACGGAAAAACCTTCGTGGGGAGACACAGGCTCAGAGGCAGGGCTGGTGGTGTGCTGGGGGACTCGAGTGTGGGTCATCCTCACACCGTATCTCCTCCCACAGCTCCTGCGCAAATCAGCAAGTAGCAGCACCCTGGCAGAGAAGAGCGGCCACTCTGAGCCCTGACAAGGCTGCATCCTGAGGACAGATCTCACCTGAACACCCAAGTCTCAAGAATGACAGTGGCACTGTGAAGGCCCTGGGCCCGGACCTTCACTGGGCAGGCGTGTGGCTCAGGTGTTCTGCATGCATTTCTGATGTTTCTGTGTAAACTAAACCTGCCTACCTGCAATTCTGTCATCTCCTGGGGACTTTCCCAGCTAACACACAGGGAGAGGTTGGGCAGAGGCTTGGAGGGGAAAGCCCACCATGGCTTTGCTGAAGACAGGACAGCAGGAGCCACTGAGGCAACAGTGGGAGGACCAGCAGAGCAGCCGCTGCTCGCTGGAATAGCCCTGGACTCTGAGACCCAAGGCAAACCAACCCGTGCGATGCAGCGGTAAGTCACCCCGATTGCAGAGGGTCCTATAGTTTCTCAGCTCAGGTCCCACACAGGCTGCTTTGTCTAGCCACAGGCTGTGTGGGGTCCAAAGGATGGGCATGCATGGACGATTCACACCACGTGACCATCTTACTCTGAACCCTATCTCTCCTCCCTCTCACGCAAAGTGTCTGTTCAGTGACAACTTCTGTTTCACTCTGGCTTCTCCAGCCTCGTGCTACCCGCCTCCCATGGTGCAGCTGTGTCAGCATGGTGGCCGTGTCCCCTCTCTCCACTGCTGGGAAGTCCTGTTGCTGGTGCTGGGAATGCGCCCTTAACTTCCTCATTTGGGCTCTCAGGAGCTCTGTGGGTGCAGTTCAGAAACCCATGCTCACCATGGAGTACCCGCCCACACTTCACAGTGGTGGTCCCCCGGGCTTGGGTGGATTCACGAGGTGGTCAAGTCCTCACGCTCCATCAAGTACACTTCTGTCCCCCATTTCATGCCAGGCTCTGAAGTGTGAGGCAGGAGTGCATCCGTCCTGCTCACAGGGAGCACACACTGCTTGTCCCTGACCTGATGGGGCACAGTGCTTGCTCTGGACCTATCCGATCAGCAGTGTGGAATTGCTCCACGGCTCCCTCTCAGCCCTCCCAGAAAACTTCCAAGGGGTAACAAGCAAAAGTGAGATGGGCATCGGTCACTGCTATGAGGCCACAGGTGCCTTTGTGGGGACCCCTGCCCGTCCCTTCCCTGGCCCTTCCCTGTCCCCACATGCCTCCTGTCCCATCCCACCACAGAAGAAGCACCCACAGGGCCCTCTGCAGCAGCAAGATGGCCCCATGTGGCAGACAGGCACGAGCTCTGTCCACACAGCTCACAGAGTGTGTGGGAGACAGACACCCACTGACAGGGGCTGCTGCACACAGGTGTTGGTGCAGCTGCCTTTGAAGACATAATTGTAGGACAGCAACGTCCACGCAGCTGGCCTCGTGCTGAAGTGGGCTTCTTTGCTGAAAACTGTTGAACTGCTGCCAGCTCAAGGGCCAAGGTGAACAGGGACAGAGTGAAGGCGTCTGTTCCCATTTGGACCTGCAGGTAAGCAGACGAAGTGTTTGCTGCTGCTGAAGGGAAGGAGGACTTGCGTGGTTGGCACAAAGGTCCATGTGCCCTGCCACCAAACACACCTGGCACTGGGTAGAATGGCCATGCTTGGCAGCCACCAGTGAAGACACCCTGTGCCTGGCACCTGATTCTATCAGCCCTCACTAGCTCTGGCTGGAGCCAGGACAACTCAGGGAACCAGCTGAGGCCTGGGGCCTTCTGGGTCCTGTGTGGAAGGCAGGAGGCTGGACTGGTGCAGAGCAGCTGCCTCCTAAGCAGTCTCAAAGCCCTTCCGTGGTCAGCCTGGGTTCCTCATTTTGAAATCCACAGACACTCTTCCTCAACAAGTGATGGGTGGCTCAGTTGCACCAGAATTTTGATTGGTTCTGAAATGCTTATGTTTAGGTTCACCCTTCAGTAGCTGGAAAGCAGAGATGGAGTGAGAAAGGGACTGGGGCCAGGACCTGTCCTTCCGGGGCGTGCGCCTAGTGACCTGTTCCTTCCAATAGGTCCCACCCCCAAGTTCCACACCTATAGCGCATTCAGTCCCGGCTTGTCAAAGGGCTCACCATTGATGAAATCAGAGCAGTCATGAGCCCATAGTTTGCCCAAAGCACACCTCTGGGCACTGCTGCCCTGGGGACCAAGACTTCAACACTGTAGCTTTGGGGACATTGCAGATCCAAACTGCAGCACAACCTAATATGGAGTGGAGGGATGTTGAATTGGATATGAGAAGACCGTCTCCTGTGCTGGTAGGAAAGGCTCTTTTCCTTCCCAGTGCCCTTCTGTGAGCCTCATGTTCCCTCCTGCCTTCTCTGTGCAGAGCTTCAAGTTCACCCACTGCCCGCTTCCTTTCATGGGTCTGGATTAAGCTAAGGGCTCGCAGCCCTTCCCGTCTCTGCTTTCTCTGCCGGTGTCACAGGTCTGCACTGAGACAACTCACTGGCTTTGCATGCAGGCATATATTGGGTCACTTAGGCCAGGGAACGTGTCACCCAGGGTGCTGCAAAGTAGACGGGGCCAGGACTACGCCATGGAATGCTCGTCATGATGTTGATTTTGAAAACATGGTAACACTGACACATTCTTCAAACCAGCAAGGCTGGGGCCAGCTCGTCTCTGCTGTGGCATTAAGGCTGGTGGGCCCTTGTGAACCTGAATTCCTTCTAAGCGTCAAGTCTGACCTTTACGCAGATTAATTCAATTCAATCTAATGTTACAAACTTTTTTGAAGCCAAGTTTTGACAGGCTGCTGCATTAAAAGACCCTCAAGAATGTGTCATCTGGTGTCAAGAACATTTTGAACATCAGGAAACTATTCTAAAGCAAGGAAGCTTGTTTTTCCCTCTGACCCCTGTGAGCATGCATGTCAGCACTGCCCTAAGCCAGGGCCAGAGAGAGCACAGGAGGGGACAGATGCCTCATACCAGTAGAAGGCAAATAGCCAGGGCCAGAGGGAGGGCAGAGGAGAGGGCAGGGGCCATGTACCAGGAGAGGGCAGCCAAACCAGGGACAGAAAGGGCACAGGAGGGGACCATGTAACAGGGGAGGGCAGCCTAGCAGAGCCAGAGAGGGTGCAGGATGGGGCAGGGGCCACATACTAGGGATCAGGCAGTTAAAGAATCTAAAATAACTGGATCAGTGCATCGAAGGACTCGGTGGAAAGGCGCGCAGCATGCATAGACAGATGGGGAGTTTCAGTAGAAAACTGACACTGTGACAATACGTGGTAACGAAACAGCAAAAGATGAGCTATGTGAAGAAGACTTCAGCAGCACCACAACTGAACTCCGACTTCCTTAAACCAAGTACAAGACAAAAATCATACGAACGTCATTTCAAAAGATGAACTGCTGAAATGGAAAGTGAAAAAGGCAGTGAAGTCCTGAGTGTGGCAAAGATCTGAGAGATAAGACCAGTCTAACACGCATATAATGCAAATCACAGAAGTAGAAAAAAGAATGAGGAGAAAGAAATATCTGAAATGATAAAAATCAAGAACTTTCCAAAACTGATGAAAGATATTCAAACACAGATACAAAAATCTCAGAGAACACCCTTTGATACACAGCACACACACACACACACACACACACACACACATAGTATATTCAAAGTGCTAAAATTTAAAGACTAAAGGAAAATCTTGAACACAGGCAGATACTCTTCCACCAAAATAAGCTACATCAAATACAGAGGAACAAAGAAAAGAACTACAGAACGCATCACATCAAAAATTGCGCAATCTAAAGAACAATGTAATAACATCTTCAAAGCACTGAAAAAAAAAGCTAAGAATTCTTTATCCAATGGAAATACCACCCAAAAGTGTAAAGGAATGCCGTCACTTTCATGGGTCAAGAGGAGTTAAAAAAATGAATTTGGTAATTGTGTCAGTGAGCCTTGCAAACCCGTATTAAAACACCTGACAGCACAGAAGAGGAAACGCTTATTTTGGGCTCATGGTTTTGGAGATTCACTCCACGGGCTGCCAGCTCCATTTCTGTGGGCCTGAGGTGAGGAGGAACTTCTTGGTGAAAGGGCATGGTGGAGGAGAGCTGTTCAGCTCGCGCCAGCCAAGGTGCAGAGGTGGTGGCAGGGAAGTCCCCAAGGGCACCCCAAGTGACCCACTTCCTACAGCCACAGCCCACTCCCATAGTCATTGCCGTAGTCCACATCATGCTGACAGGCAAGAGACACTCAAGGCAGGTTCCTGAGCTGTGTAGACAGGCAGCTCAGCAGAAGGCATGCTGCTGTGTAGAGACTTCCCTGGAGCAGCGAGATCTGATCACCCATCTGAGTTAGGAAGTCGCGTTCAGAGTGGAAGAATGCCCTGTCTGCTGGATCCCTTAAAATTGAAGAATGATATTACACAGCAATTAGAAACAATGATATTGCAGCCTTCGAAGGTAAATGGATGGCTATGGAAGAGATCATGCTGAGTAAAATCAGCTTAACCCAGAGATCTAAGGGTCGATTGTCTCCACTCATCTGTGGAAGTGGGGACTAGACCCTGGACAATGAGAAAGTTGGTCTAGTAGCATGAGTTAAATCCAGATAAGATGTAAAGCTTTACAACCTAATACTTTTTTTAGAATTATAATGGGAAGGGGAAGGGAGGGATAAGGGAGGGTAATTGGGGGGGCACTCCTGGGGTTAATTGCAATATCCAGAATATATGCATATTTTATACACATTTTATATTATTTTGTTAAAA
>PVKS010016882.1:26197-43200 GCA_004027875.1 Aplodontia rufa
AAAAAATTGAAGAATGATAATTCAGCTAAGAATCCACCTGTGCTCCTGCCTTCTTCCTGTCTCCAGCCTCATATGTCCCCGACACCCGCTACCAGGAGGTGATGGCTGAGCTTGTTTTGTTAACTTGCTTTCAAATATCAGAGAGGTGTGTGAGCCAGTCATTCCTGGACTTGGAGGAGGACATGGTCCCACCATCCTGAGTCAGAAGCCTTCTCTGCACCCGTCATAGTTGGACATTCCATTGTGTGTCATCTTGACACCGGAACGTTCTAAGTTCAAGAGGGACACTCAGCCACAGGCACCCCGGTGATCTCGCCTACAAGGGGTCCATACAGCAGGCAGGTGTCCTTCTGGCCTTCTGAAAGGGCTGGGCGAGCTCTCTGAGCTCCTGCTTCCTCGTGTGGAGCTGGGGTCCCTATAGGTCAGGATGGCGGGACTTCATTAGCACATCAGGAGCAGAAAGTTGAGGGCCTGGGAGGAAACCAGGGGTTTCTGGATCCTCTCTTTCACTGAGCACTGAACAGAGGCCAGACCCTTTTAACACTGCCTTCTGCCTTCTCCCTAGCTGGGCACACAGTGGGGGGCTCCAGGACCAGAAGAACATGTGCCCCTTGCTCAGGCACCAGACGGCTTTCAACATGAAGGCTTCAGTTATGTTCACCCCAGCCCCCAAACCAGGCAGCTACTTGCAGTCGCTTGCTCCTACTAAGGAAGGCACAGAGAAGAAAGCCCCCTGCCTGCTGGGGGAGTCTGCCGGCCGCCTCCCCCAGGGTGCTTCTCTAAGGCATGCAGATGGGAGCGCGAGGTGAGATTCCTGCTCTGGGAAGCAGCACAGTGCAGAGTCCTGGGGCAGCAACGGTTGCTGAAATGCTATGCACCAGCGGTCAGGTCAGAGTCTGCGAGAAAAGATGGGCATCTCTGAAGCAGGAAGTGCAAAGCTAACATGGCCATTCTAATGACCTTGGTGATAAGTGACATCGGACTCCACACCTCTCCACACCTCACTGAGACTCGGCTATGTCACCTGAGGATCGCAGGGCACTGCTGTCAGTGAGACAGCTTTCAACCGCAGTGTCCTTCACCACTCAGCTTCACCTGTGCACCCGTGTTTGAGTGTGCCTGTGTGCACACATGTGTGTGTATGTGCAGTTGCCATTAAAATGTTTTAAATGAAAATATTGTCAAGCAGAGAAAGCCAAGTTGTTCGTAGCCAGTAAGGAGCACCTGCAGAGGGGCTCTCAAGAGGAGCAGCAGGGCCGCCCCTGTAGGGTGGAATCTGCATGGAGACCCATCCTTATCCAGGGCCTCTCAAGAGACACTGAGGCACAGAACCTCATTGTGACAAATGCCTCTTGCATTAGTAAAACTGGATTCATAAGTTAACAAGGGCATGGGTTTACTTAACATAAAGAACTTACTTTGAAATTTAGACCTATTTCTACCTTGCAGGAGAAGCTGTCATGAAATAGCACGTTCCTCATCATGTGTTTCCATAGCAGCAACGTATTGACTTCTCACAGAGGACGCTAAAGTAACCATGCCTGGGGAAGCGTACTCCAGTCATTAAGAAATAGTTACATGCCTCCTGTGAGCAAGGCACTCGGCGTCATCTTGCCAGCTCCAATCTATTTGCAGAGGCTTCCTGGAGCCATGTAGAGAGGTCAAAGCAAAATCACCAAGCACAAAGATGGCTGTATTTGACTGGTCATACCTGTCACAGAGCTGCAAGTAGAGACAAGTGGACCAAGCCCAGCATGGCTTACAGCTGACCCACTTGCTCCCAGGCCCTGTTGGATCCAAGAGCACCGTAGTAAGCAGCAGGCCCATGAGGCCCACTAACAATGTCCGGGGGCTGGAGTGGTGGCTCAGAGGTTACGGCGCTTGCCTGGCATGTGCGAGGACCCAGGTTCAAACTCCAGCACCCCATATACAACTAAGTGTCAGAGCAATGACAGTCATGAAAAACTTAAAAAAAAAAAAAATAGATTCTCTTTTTCTCTCCTTCTCACAAAAAAAAAAGAAAAGAGAAAGAAAGAATGGAAAGAAGAAAGAAAGAGAGAGAAAGAAAGAAAGAAAGAAAGAAAGAAAGAAAGAAAGAAAGAAAGATTGATTCAACGTCAGAGTTTCTGCTTTCAACGTCCGAGGAGTCTCCAGGCTCACACATGAAAGCTTGGTCCTTACAGCCCCAGCTCAGCCTGCATCTGAGGCTGCTTTGAGTGAGTTTTCGAGGATGGAATAATAAGCGAGTGAGGGTGTGAACTCAGGCGGTGCGTGGCCAGGAGCACACTATGGTGAGCCGGCAGGGCCTCTGCAAAGGTCCCTGCAGACAGTGCAACTCTGCGAGGACAGAGATCACAGGGCTTTGCACCCTGGGACCCATTGCCAGTGTTCTGGGTTCCCCCTTTCCTTGTGGGGAATATTGATGAGTTAACAAGGATCCACCTTCCCACTTTTTTTTTTTTTTTGAGTCACATTCCTAGTTTATTTTTTTATTTTGAGACAGTCTCACTAAGATGCTTAGGGCCTTGCTAAGTTGCTAAGGCTGGTTTCAAACTTGTGGTCCTTTTGACTCATAGATTTTTTTTTATTTATTATTATTTTTTGAACAACCTTACACGATTTTAACAAAATAATATAAAATGTGTATAAAATGTGTAAATATTCTGGATATTGCAATTATCTCCAGGAGTGCCCCCCCCAATTACCCTCCCTTATCCCTCCCTTCCCTTTCCCTTTATACTTTAACAACCAGTTCTGGGTTTTCCATCACCTGGCTGCTGTGAGAACAGCAAGGAGGGCGACTTTTAGAGAAGTTCTGAGCCCACGTTCCTATTGGGATCACGTGTTAAAAGTCTGAACCGCAGACCAGGAGTGAGCACTGTCCTTCTGAGCATGGGAGGGGCCCCAGGGCCATCAGTGGAGAGCTTTGTAGTCAATCCATCTTTATTCAGCCTCTGACAGACTAGCCACGGCTTCAGGGAGGACAGGAAAGGCATGCTGAATGCTCTCTCATCTCGAGCTGCCTGCAACGTGACTGTTGAAAACATGAGTTCAAATGCAGAAACGTTACTGCGGAGACTGAAGGCTGCACTGCTCACACCTGCTATGCGCTAACCTTGACTGATCTGTGCTACACGTTTTCCTGCAGGATGAATTACCTTACATCCCTGGGCAGTCATCCTCGGGACACCACACAGACACCAAAGTCCCAGGACACTGAGGCCTTAACACCGAGGCACAGCGTTGCATATGACTTGGGCACACCTTCCCACTCACTTTACATCTTCTCTGGAACGCTGACGACAGCAAACACTCACAGAGTCTATGTAGACAGAAGTTCTACGTGTCGCTTAGAGAATAACAACAAGAAAAACTCTGTAGTGCTAGCAACCAATTAGATTTTTTAAAAATATTTTTGATTCACAGTTGGATAAATCTACAGTTGGAGAACCCACAGATTTGGAGGGAAAACTGAGTGGGTGATTGGAAAATACATTTCAGGAAACAAAATATCTCCCTGGGATGATAATACCAACACGGAGCAGTGGTCATCTTCAGGTGGTGACCCTGAGTGCTATGTGGTGTATTAGCAGTGGTCCTCTTGAGGTGTGGAGATTTACTGCAGTGGTGTATGAGGTATCAGCAGTGGTCATCTTGAGGTGAATAGATTTGTGTTGTGGTGTGTGGTATGTTAGCTGTGGTTCTCTTTGTGTGTTGATCCTAAGTTGGTGGTGTGTGGTGCACTAGCAGTGGTCATCTTCAGCTTGGTAGACTTTGTGGAGTGGCGTGTCGTGTATAAAGTGTGGTCATCTTCAGGTGGGTAGACTTAGTTGAATGGTGTGTGGTGCATTAGCAGTGGTGATCTTCAGATGGGGACATTGAGTGGTGTGTTAACAGTAGTCACCTTCAGGTGGTGACCCTGAGTGGTGTGGTGTGTGGTGCATTAGCAGTGGTCCTTTTCAGGTGTTGACCGTGGGTGGTGTGTGCGGTGTGACTCTGAGTTGTGTGGTGTGTGTCCTGTGTATCCCTGCATTGGGGGATTTTAGTTGCTCATGCAATACCTAATTAGAAATAACAGCTGAGGATTGGCACTTCTGTAGGAGTGGCACAGAGGGCCTGTGCTAGGCGGTGCAGGGAGAGAAGGTGACCCTAGAACATGCCAGGAGGGTTCGGAGGTGGGAGCGGGGACTGCAGATGGCCTCCAACACGGCCAGAGCACCGTGCTGTTTGGGTCCGGGGCCTTCTGATATGTCTTCCACAGGACACACCCTGCTGGCCCCCTCTGCCTTCCACTGCCATGTGGCCTCAAAGCCTTGTTCTGGTCCCAGCTCATTGACTCTGTGGCTCCTTTGGCCCAGGCCTTTGGAATCTCTTTGCTTTGGCTCCTATTCTTTGTGGACACAGACACTGCACCTCTTCCCCCACGTGGAGTGTCACACTTCCTTGTAACCAGCACAGGGACCCCGTCCTCTCCTGGGCTACTGTGGGGTTGGCCAAGTCCCCATCATCCCTGGAGGAGGAGTGCCTGACTCCTGATGTGGAGTGGCAGAATTCACGTGGGAAAACTAAGGGTCAGAGAGATTCATCTTTGAGAGACCTGAAAGGCCCGTGTGTCAGTCTTCTGTTGGTGTCATCGGTGACCAGATGTCACCACTTTACACAGGTTTACTCCGTTCCTGCTGCAGAGTCGCAGATCTGCCGTGGGCCAGCTGTGGTCCTCCAAAAGCACTGTGGGAGCTTCTTCCTCACTCGGCTGCGCTCCACAGCTCACTGCCCTCCATCTTCAAAGGCATCGTGGCCATGAGCTTTCTTATCTCGCATTGCTGAGCTGCTTTCTGCCGTTCTTGTTTACCTTAAGGACCTCTGTGTCCAGGGCCACTCTGTTAGTCCTTGACCACCTCCCTGATTGAGGCCAGCTGACTGGCGGCGTGGTTCCAGCACGGGACAGTTTACTCCCATTCCTGAGACTGGGGCATGCATGCCTTTGGGTGTTACTGCACCTGATGAGGACATCCTCTTGGTTCTGGGGACAGATGTCAAAGAGTCCCAACAAGTGACCCTTGGAAGGAAAGCTAAGGTCCCTAAACTATAGTCTGGCTCAGCCGATCTCCAGAAAACATAGCCCTGCCCCTTTAAAGGACCAAGCTCTGTCACATCTTCGGGAGATCCAAACCTTCTTTCCACAGCTCTGTTTTAACAAAGGGATGTGATGTCTTCAACCTCTACAAGTAGCACATGGCACTCAGTTGATTAGAAATTGAACCACGAGGCATCTGATGCAGCCAGCCCTGTCTCCTGGTTCGCTGGCTCAGACACTACATAGAACAGGCCTTTCATCCAGGGCAGGCGGTGGCTCTGACTCTACCTATCTGGCTGCCCCATCTCACTCTTTAGCTCCACCCACCCCTGCACGTTTGCTCCTCTCCACCCCTGCACTTTTGCTCCTCTCCACCCCTGCACTTTTGCTCCTCTCCACCCCTGCACTTTTGCTCCTCTCCACCCCTGCGCGTTTGCTCCTCTCCACCCCTGCGCGTTTGCTCCTCTCCACCTGTGCATGTTTGCTTCTCTCCACCCACGTTGAGATTCTTTCTCAGTCTGCACTGAGCTGCTCTTTTCACGGGGCTAAGGCCACCTCGTCTTTGAGACTGCCTATGGTTGCACCAGCTCCCATGTGTCCTCCTGCCCTGGATGCCAGGAGCTTGTGTGTCTGAGAGTCAGTTGGTGGTCCTCCAAGGCCTGCTCCCTGGACTGCTGGACACCCTGCAGGCTCTGGCAGCCTCTCTACCTCACCCTCCCGCTCCCTCGAGGAAAGGATAGCACACTCTTCCTTGGACTGCCAGAGTAATTCAGCATATGGGTGCTCACGAGGAATTCTGATCTGGTGTTTAAACAACCAGAAGTTAACGTCCTGGAAATGATTCAGTCAGAACCAAGGCTTCCTTTTTGACCAGAACACGCTGAGGTTGAGTGGGAAGATGAGGTATCAGGACCATGAGGTCCATTTCTGATGAGAAGGAGCCTGTTCCTGGGCTTCGGGCTCTTGTTTTGTAAAATATCTGACATGAAGGTCCAACATTGTAACCAAGTCACTGTGGAGGCCTGTGAATGGGGACTCCTCTTTCACCTAAAATTGTGAACTCTGTGCCACCAACCCCACATCAAGGGCAGCATGACGAATGCGTGCACCTAGCAGTGTCTGGGGATCGCTGATTGACTGCACTGGCGCAGTGTCTGGCTGGGCAGAGCGTCTCTCAGAGGCTGGGGGAGCACAGAGGGTGGAGCAGCTCCATGGCGCAAATTCAGCCTCAGGCGCAGTTCACCTGGGGATGCGCCAGACTCCGCTCACTCAGTTGATTTGCTCCTGCTGCTGACTCAGCCACTGGCTCCCAAACAGGAAGAGTGAAACATGGGCCTCTGGTACTGAAGAACAGTGTGTTCGTGTGAGGAGGGGACAGCATTTGCAGATCCAGCTTCACGAGGCTAGGGGACTGCAGATGCCGATGTGCCTTGTGATTGCCTGGGAGAGGAGTGAGAAGGTGTGGCGAGGGACAGGGACACTGTCTGCTGCTGCCCACATCCTCCAGGAGGGCCATTCTTCAGACAGCAATAAGCTGTAACACACAGGTGTGGGAAAGGCCAGGAGGAGAGGAGGAATGAACGCAAAGGCCAAGTAGCAGGAGATTCCTCCATCCGAGTAGCCTGCTTCCAGAAGGAGCTGGGCAGGCAGCTTGCGAAAGCTGTGTGAGGCCCCAGGTGAGGAAAGGAGCTGGTGTTATAAGCTCTGTCACTGCAGAGGGGCTGGGGAAGCAGCTCTCAGCTCCCCTGAGCACTCCCTGGACAAGGAGGCCACTGCAGCCCCATCCCGGGCCAGGCAGAGGGGTCAAGCACTGCTCATGCTAGAGTGCATGAGCTGCTGTCCCCTTGGCACTGAAGCTCATCCTGCAGTTAAGATCCTGTTGAGCCTCGACATGCATACGTGGTCAAACCTGGACACAAAGGCGGCTCAGCTCGTCCTACATACAGAAACGACCAAGGACTCCGTCAGCAACTGCTGTCTCCGCTGCTAGTGCTCCCACCAGGGAACGGGAAGGCTGAGTTGCCTGGCTGTCGCCATTCTGACTCCAAGTTGAGAATGATGTGTGTGATGCAGAGTCAGAGCCCCGGGGACCAAGAAAACCATGGTGGCTGCTGCAGCCTAGGCATCTGAGCAGCGTCATGGCCACGCAGCCCATGTATGTGTCCCAGTGCTGACACAGCTCCTTGAGGCCCGTGGTTGGTGATGCATGCCCACCCTTCAGGGCTCATGGCTCTGGAAGCAAGACTGCTTCAGCTCTGGTTGTCTCGTGGCCTACAGCATGACGAGGGCTGCCAGGATGCCGTCAGCATACACCCTGGGTTGTCTCTAGGTGACACACAGTGGCTAGCAGCCTCAATTCCAGGAGCCTAGCAGGACTTATTACTCCCCCCCACAGCACGCAGGAGCCAGTGTGGTCTTGCTGGTGCCCCACTCATCCCAGAATCTGGAGTAGGGGAATTCGGTTCCTACAAAGGCCCCAGGAAAGAGCAGAATGGGAGCCCAGGCTCCACGGGACGCTGCAGCTCACATGTCCTGGGCCAGCACAGGTGCCTGGCCAAGTCTGGCGCCAATGGAGGAAAAGGCAGGAAGTTCATGGAACGATGGGGAAGTAGGAGTCTCCTACAGGGACAACCGAGAGGGCAATGCTGTCTGCTGTGCCAACTTCCGCGTCTCACTCATGTTGTTTAGAAAACATGTCCCCTTAGTGTCACAGTCAGCCTGTGTGTGACAAACTGCACTAGACAGTAACCAGTCAGCTATGAGGGGAAATGCAAGAGAGGCTGAGCCTGCGTGAGGGAGCTGCAGTTGAGAATACTGGTAGCAGTGGGTGACAGGGACAGGTCATTGGTGGGAATGTACGCACCACAAAATAGCAGCTCTCTGTACCTAAACATCGAGCACAGTCTGCATTTAATGTCTGCGGAAATCACCCAGGAATGTGTTGCCCCAATTCCTCCACCCTGGCCTCAGGGTGGAGCCGGGGTCACATCTGCCGCAGGCTCCCTTCTCGCCAACGTCCTTGGTGTTGCTGGCCCACCACGTGGCTGACGGAGGGGCAGTGAAGGGCACAGGGTATTGGGGACTTAACCTATTACTGCGCAGCCTGTTACGGAGCAGAGTTCTGCCTCCGTAAGCAGAAGCACAGGAGCACAGCGACAGGTCTCAGAGCTACGGTGATGGTTGCAGGGTCCGTGCCCGAGGAGAGCACTGTGGAGCAGAGGGCGTGCTATGGATGGGATGCCCGCAGTGCCCATGGGGAGCTAAGCTCTGCTGAGTTTTCCTGGCCTCACACACGCCTCCCCAAGCCCCTGACCAGGCTCAGCACCCAACTTTCGGAACAGGCTTCATGTATAAGGGAGACAAGGCCGTTCCATTCCAATTAGCTGCACGGTTCCTGGACAAAAAATAACCACAAACTTTTCATCTATTTAAAAAGCAAAAGCCCCCACCCACACTTTTTCATAAAACAGAATTGTCTTGACAGGGCTTTCCTGTTCTTTTGAGTAAACAGGCTCAAATTGCTTAAAAATAGACGCTGTGTCTACATTCATCATTTGAACAAACATGGGAAATACGGAAACAATCGCCATGGAATCTGGGGAGTAATTTTCCCATCCCTGTGGGTGGCAAAGTGGCTCCTAGGAACAGTGGATGACATAAATGTACATGCTGGGGACATCTTGGCATCTTTCCCCCTAAGACACTGTGTCATTTGAGGCCAACCACACTTGGGCCACAATGCTAGCAATTTCAAAAATGCTTCAGGAGCCGAGGGGAGCTTTGTTGTACTCTCCTGGGGCACTGTGTGATTCCCAGACACCCTCAGGACTCTACTCTCCTCCCCCTCCTTTGCACCCAGGGGTGTGTTGGAGAGAGCTGGGAGCAGAGGACTGTGGGGTAAACCAAGGTGGGAAGGGAATCAGGAGATGTGGCTTGTCATTTCAGCAAAAGGCTAATTGCCTAGGTGACCTTGGCAATGTACACAGCATGCAAGCTCCTGTCTCCCTCTCTGTAAGAGGGTTGCAAGAGGTTTCCAAGGAACTTTCTAGTGTTAGCCATCTAAAAGACAAAACAGGAGGGGGAAACATGGAGAGGAGAATAATGGTCCAGAGATTGACTAATGGAGAGGAGAGAGGAGGGAAGGGTCCAGGCACACAGCAGAGATCAACCAATGGGGAGGAGAGAGGAGGGAAGGATCCACCTGCATGCAGAGTAGGGAGGAGGAGAACAGCAGACTGGATCAGAGGAGCTAGTTGGGCTTTCATGACTCATTCTCACACCTGTCAGTTACTGGGAATATTCTTGGACTGGCAGCCAATGGGAGGGTGACAGTCAAAAGGACACAATGTCCTGCTCTTTTGGAATTTATGTTCTCCTGGGAGAGACAGGAAACAAATAAATAAACAAAGGAAGAAATGAGATAACTGATGATTGTTCTAGCTGTCACAGAGGAAATATGAGGCACAGAGCACCCAGGAGCAAAGGGATGGAGTTTTCCAGGAAGAGGAAGAAACAGCTACTGCAGCATTGCTGGTCAAGAGGGAAAGACAGGGGTCAGTTGCAGAAGGCCTTAGAGGCCACTGAGACTTCAAATGCTAAGGCAAAGGGTGGTCACAGGGCCTTAGGGAGGCGAGAACATCTCACCGATGCTTGAGTCAACCCCTCTGGTTTTCACATGGAGAGGGGCTGCTGCACAGAGGAGGCCATCACAGTGAAGCCCTGGGCCTTACTGCTCTGCTCCTCTACAACCATTGAATCTGGCTGAGGTGGTGGTCTTGGGAACAGGTGGTCCCATGCTGGCCTGGTTGTGCATTAGGTGGGAGGCACCAACTCTAGACCATGCATTTGAGCCCATTTGCCCACTCATGCACCCAGCCTGGACCTGGATCAGAGATTTCTCCAGGAGCCTGTGTTCCCCTGAGTGGGAAAGGTGTCCAGGGTCCAGTCCCTGGCCCCATGTGTGCCTTTCTAAGAGTGTGCTATATGGCTGCTTCCTGGTCCCTGCCTGACCTTCAGCCACATCCAGGAGGCTGGCTCCATCCTCAGGCAGGAATCTGCCATGTTGCAGTTTAAATTGCTGGTGCATTTGGAAGCCGTGCACAACAACAGTTCTGCATGCTTGTCCTTTCCTGGTGTGGCTCTCAGACTGTCTCAGCCCTCCGTTCACAGGTCCTCTCCCCCAGGGGCTTGATACCATACCTTCTGCATTGGCCAAACTTCAGGACCAGCTCTGGACTTTTGCTCTTGCCCCGTGGCTCAGTCCTTCTCAGTTCTGCTGTCTTCAGCCTATGTTTCAGCATCTGCTGCCCCAGCAACAGCAGTCCACTTCCCCACACTCTCACCAGCATGGGCTACTTTCTGTTTTTCAGTAATGAACATCCTAATGGAGAGGAGCTGATATTTCATGGTGACTTCAGCGTGCATTTCTCTGATGATTCTGGGTGTCTTTTCATGTGCTTGTGGATCGTTCGTCTACCAGCTTTGGAGAAATGTCTGTTAGAGCTCACGGGCCCATTTCTAGTTGAGCTTGTTCCTGGTGGGTTGCAGGAGTTCCTCACATGTTCTTAACTCCAGTCTCATTCAGGTAGGTGATCTCTCCCACTCGGTAGGTTGGCTTTCTCTGTGCCATCGTACCCACTGATGAGTGGTCACACAGACGTCTTTGGTCATCTGTGTTCCAGTGTCACAGTTAGGAGATTGTCACTAAATCCAGTGCCATCAGACTTTGCTCCCTTGTGCTTTCTTTGGGGACGATCAGACTTTAGGGTCTTGATGTTCAGGTTTTAGCCCACCTTGTGTTAGTTTTATTTTTGGACATAGTGTGAGATAAGGGCTGGCATGCCCTGTGCACATCCAGTTTCCCAACCCTCTTTATTAAGGAAGCTTCCTTTCCCCACTGACTGGCACCCTTCTTCAAGAGCATTTCCTTCTGGATGCTCCATTCTGCTCCAGTAACCTGTACATCTCTTTACCCAGTGCCACACTGTTTTTATTGCTGTAGCTTCACAATGTTTTCAAATCAGGAAGTATGAGAGCCCTCCATTTGTTTTTCTTTTTCAATATTGTTTTGGCTATTTGGGTCCCTTGAGATTCCATCTGAATTTTAAGATCTTTTTTTTTTATTTCCACCAAAAACTTATCATTGGGATTTTGATATGGATTGATCTGGATCTGTAGGGTTCTTTGGGCGGTGCTTGCATCATACCAATAGTAAGACTTCCAACCATGAACATGGACTGGGGCTTCACCATCTGCCTTCTTTAATTTCTTCCTGTAATGTTTCCTACTTTTCAAGGCATAGATCTTCGACCTACTTGATTAGCTTTATTCCTAAGTAATTTTATTCTTTCTGATGTTTTGATGTTGTTTTGGTGAATTGTTTTCCTCATATCTTTTTTAAATTCTTCATTGTTATAGTACAGAAATAACAGTGATTTTTGTGTGTTGATTTAATATCCTGTAACTAACACTGCTGAATTCTTTCATTTGTTCTTTACATATAAGATCATGCTCTCTGTGAATAGAGATTATTTTACTTCTTCTTTCCCAACTTGGATGCCCTCTCTTTCTTTCTTTTGTTTAGCTTCTCTGGGAAAACTTTAGATATATTCAGTAGTTGTGGTAACAGTGAGTATCTTTGTATTGTTCCTGATCGTAAAAGAAAAGCTTTCGGGCTGCAGCAGTGGCTCAGTGCTTATGGCACTTGCCTGGCACGCATGAGGATACAGGTTCAAACCCCAGCTCCAAGTACACAACAGAGTGTTGGAGCAACAAAATCCACATGAAAAGCTAAATAAAATTGATTCTCTCTTTCTCTCTCCCTCACTGTCACTCTCTCTTTAAAAAAAAAAAGTGAAAACAAAAAAAAAAAAAAGAAAAAAAATTTCAAGAGAGGGGAGGAGGGCAGGGAAAGGGGAAGGACTGTGGATTGAATGGAGCAAATGATATCCATGCATGTGTGGGTATGCCAAAATAAACCCCACTATTCTGCACAACTGAAATGCACTGATGAAAGCATAAAAAAGGAAAGACCCTCAGTACTGAACCCTGGGTGTGGACTATTCACACGTGGTCTCTGTTTTGAGCTATGTCCCTTCCGCTCCTCGTTTGCTGACTGGTCTGTCACGGAACTGTCCAGGTCTTGTCAAATCCCTTTTCTGCATCAACCAACATGATCATGCAGCTCTGCCCTTCGTTCTCTTACCGCCTCATAATGAAGACCACCAGTCCCCACATGTTAATTTACTATTCTGCAACTTTAGAATTCTATTATCCACATTACTTTGCTACAGATTTGCATGAGTTTCCAAGACTTAAGTCATATCATTTCATCTTCAAGTAGAAAAGTGTAAATTCATCCTTTCTAATTTTAACATCTTTAATTTTGTGCTATCGTTAGAATTTTTGAGCCAGTCTATTGAATGATAGGGGAACAGCCACACTCACTTGGTATCAGACTTCAGAGAGAATGAGATATGCTTATTTCCACTAAATAAATGCCAATTTGTTTGAGGTGATTTTATATATATATATAACTTTGATCATGTTAAGAAATTATACAATGATTGCTCTGTTGTGTGTTCTTATTGAAATATGAGTTAAGTTTTTTAGCATATATAAGATGAACAAATGACTTTTTATTAGTTCAGCATATTCTTACATATTGAAGGGATTCATTGCTACATATTCATATATGCATACATAATGACAACGTAACTTGAACCCAATCCTTATCCAAGATCTCTCTCCCTTCACCCACTCCCCACTCTCGTATTATACTGCATTTCCCCCCATTACAGATATAAATATCCATATACATGCATATGAATTTTTGAATTTTAAGTTCTAAATGCCTGCATGAGTATTATTTGGCTTCTCAGAGGGTAAGGTGTACCCTATAGAATTAATGACCTGTCTATTCCTCCCTCTCTCCTCCCCCACTTTCTTCCTCCCCTCTTCATAGATATAGTTCCCTCAGCTTACGTGTTAATTCAAATTTGGTGGGTAATAAACTTGACTAACTTTCACCCTATCCGTAGTTTCACTCTAGCTTCCACATATGAGAGAGAACACTCAAACCTTAAGTCTGTGAGTTTGGCTAATGTCGCTCAGCATGATTTTTTCCATTTGTCCATTGACCTGCAAAAGCCGTGACATTGCTGTTTCTAATGGCCGAGCAGAACTCCACTGTATGTATGTACCACACATTTTGTATACCTTGATCCAGTGAGGGGCGTCTAGGCTGGTTCCATAGTTTAGCATTAGTGAATTGAGCTGCTATAAACAGTGATGTAGCTATGTCTCTGTAATATGCTGATTCTAGCTCTTCTGGGAAAACACCCAGGAGTGGGATGGCTGGGTCAATGGTGCTTCCATTCCTAATTTTTTGAGGAGTCTCACACTGCTTTCTAGAGCCACTGCACCAATCTGCAGTTCCACCAACAGTGTGACAGAGTTAGACATATGATCTTTTGCCATAAATCTGTTAATATGGTGAAGTATATTAGTGACTTTCGTAATATCCATCTATCTTGAATTTCCATTATAAACTCTTTATCTTTGTGTAATCTTATTTTTCAGCTTTTACATGACATTGTAATTTTACATATGTGTGAATATGGCATGATGATTTAATACATGTAACAACTGTGTATTTTGCATGATACATATAAAACAACGTGACTGTCAAATCGGGGTGATTGGCAATTCTATCCCCTTATTTATTCTTTGTTGGGAACTTCGTATTTCTTTCTAATTGTTTATAAAATGATAGTAAATTGTCAACTATAGTGGCGCTGCTGTGCTGGAGACACCAGAACTTGTCTCTGGTTTCCACTAGCACTCTGGACTCCCTTGCAGCTTCCCTCTGCCACTCAGTCACTCTGTAGCCCCAGGAGACCACCACTGCACCACCTGGTCCTATGAAGTCAATGTTTTTAGCCTCCAAGGACAAGTGAGACTGTGCAGGGTATGCCCTCCTGAACATGGCGGGGACTAGAGGCAGGGTCCTCTGCTGAACCCGCTCTGCTGTGAGGGACAGGACCCTGTTGCTTGCACGGCTGAGTGACGTGCTGCTGTGTGCATGCCACGGGCTCCCTCTGTGCTCACCTGTCAGTGGACGACTCTGCTGCCCTTCTGCCTCCACTATGGAGGCTGCTGCAGTAGTAACATGGGCGTGTGCTCATCTGTGTGAGGGACCAACTTGTCCTCTCTACTGTGCACCCAGGGGTGGGTTGATGGCTCATGTGGCCATTGCGCTTCTAGTGTGTGCAGGACACTCCACATGTCCTCACAGTGGCTGTGCTAACTTAGCTTCCTGCCAGCAGAAGCAAGGGCTCCTTGCCCGCAGCAGCCTGCCTTTGCCATCTTCATCCTTTTTCAGTGACTGTTCTAATAGGGTGGCATCTCACTGTGGTTCTGATCTACTCTCCCCTGAGGAGCTGCCATGCCAAGTGCTTTTCCTATCCTCATTGACCATTTGTACACCTTCTGGAAATTGCTGGAAAAAGCATACATGAAGAACCCCAAATTGCGCTTAATCGTGTTGTTCTTTTTTTTTAGGATGAATATGGAATTACAATTGAGGGGGAGTCATTGTCAAACAACCAAGAACAAATGTATATTTACTTAGTTATCCAAGGCTTATGTCATATCATGGATGCCCCCTTTGGATTCCCTGTGATTCTATGTTTCCCCCAGAAGAACCCCTGAGTTAATTGGATATCTCGTAGAGGTCAGAGAGCTCCTTCTGAGATGATTCCCCTGCATTCCCATCCTCCAGTCTCCTAGATATCCTTCCTAATCCCTCCCCCCACCCTGTCCCCCACCTTATGCCTCCAGGTGTCCTAGGCAATGATCCCTGTGTTTGAATAAAAATTCATATAATTTGAGGTTATTATTAGCTTAACCATCTAATGTACTGTTTCCAGATGTATTCTAGCTTCCACAAATGAGAGAACACATTTAGCCGTTGAGTCTCTGAGATTGGGATATTTCACTTAGCATAATTCTTTCCATCTCCACCCATTTGGTTACAAAAGCCATAATATCGTTTTCTCTAACGGCTGAGTAGTATTCCATTGTATATATGTACCAAAGTTTTTGTATCCATTTGTCAAAGGAGGGGCATCTGGGTTGGCTCATAGTCTAGCTATAGTAAATTGAGCTGCTATAAACATTGATGAAGCCACATCACTATAATATGCTGAAGTAGGGGCAATACTACAGGACTTAGGGGTCCGCAGCGCCTTCCTTAACAAAACTCCCATGGCTCAAATAGTAAAGTCAAGAATAAATGAATGGGATGCAATTAAACTAAAATTGGGTTGTTCTTTAGCAAGCGGCCAGCTGTTGAGGTTCCGTGACGTCTGGATACCGACTATGGTCAAGCAGTTTGCAGGCACTGTCTCCCAATCTCTAGGCTGTCTCTTCGCTCCACAGATCACTCCCTTAGCTGTGCAGAAACTTCACATTTGAAGGAGCTCCGTGTGTTGATCTTCCTAGTGTTGCTTTGTGGTTGGAGTCTCGTCCAAACAGCACTGACTGTACGCGTCCTTCCAGCAGTTGTGTCACTGCCCACCCCCGAGCTTGGTCGGGCATGGAGGTCCTTGGCCAAACTGGAGGGAATTCACTGAACATGAGCTCCTGGTGTCGACCTGCCATGCGTTTCTGCATAGGATGCAGTGTCCTCGAGTGCTGTGTTGTGAGCAGGAGCAATCTGCTAGCATTCGCTCTAGACTCTCATATGGGTACACATGAGGTGTTCTGTCGATGCCAGGAGAGGGCATTCTTCTTTCCGCCTCTATGACCAATGCCATGCTGCCTCTCCAGGGTGTGAAGGCCCCTTCCCTTGCTCTGCCCCATAGTCGGTCACCCCTGCTGGAGAATTCTGACAGCCACCCCTGCTGGAGTGTTGCTGGCTTCTGGGTTGCTCGAGCTTCTCAGCAGCCAGGGTTTTTTCTGCAGTGCATCTCACCTTGGGAATCTTGCTGTCTCTGCCGGCAGTCTTCCCAACAACACCACATCTTTCTTCTTGATGCCACAGTCTGTGTCTCCTCTCTCACTTGTTTACACCTTGGTCTGACTTTCTTTTTCCTACTTTATCAGTTCTTTTTTTAATATCGGTAGTCTTTCCTACACTGTCTTATTAGCCCTATTTCCTTCCTTTCTTTATTAACGGTGATACTCTTTTCCATATTTGGGGTTAGATGTATAATTCTTCTGTTGTCCTTGCTCATTCTTATTGACATATATTTTTAATACTATAAAGTCTCCTCCAATCACTGCTTTATCATATAAATTAAATATCTGTAGATTCTGACACACATGGCATCACATTATTTTTACAGTGTCTGTGAATTCAGCTTGTATTTCCTCTCTGAATACTGGCTTTTGTATGGCAATCAGACATTTTTGTAAATTATTGACAGTCTGATTCACTTAGCAGGAGGTGAGTTGCTAAGTTTTCATGAACATCCTGTTTGCCTCAGGAAGGAGTGATAGTCAGTGGCCAGAGGAAGGCAGTCCAGCCCCAAGCTGAGTCTGTCTTCTGTCCTCGCACCTTGCCTGCCCCAGCTGTCCTGGGGCTTCTCTGCCCTGCAGTGTCCCCTAGGGTTCCTTTAGGCTGGCAACAGGTACAGGAAGAAGCTCTCTTATCTCTCACCCATATGTGTCCCCGCTTGCATCGCTTTCTTTTCTAATCCCAAGTCCAGAGTGGCCAGTCTGCCAAGTCCCAGTCTTGCTCCCCTGCCTGCCTATGCACCCCATGTGGGTTTTCACCTGCAGCATGCTGGGCATCTCACATGAGGTGTGCTGGGTGCATGCTGCTCAAGGTGGGCTTTGTTCTGTGAGTCAGTCTGGAAATATCTGTCCTGGCAGAGAGCTAAGCCCATTACAATCTTCAGCAGAATGGGCGCGTGTTCACATA
>PVKS010016883.1:0-43102 GCA_004027875.1 Aplodontia rufa
TACTGCTGAGCCACCTCTCCAGCTCCACCACTATTTAAAAAAAAAGTAAAAATAAGTAAAAATAAATATAAGTGGCTGTCTATTTTAAAATAAATCAGCCTTTTAAATTTTATTTCTTTTATTTAGAAACTTTACCTTGTAAGAGTCAGAGAGGAATAAAATGAATATTAGTTATCAAAGTTCATTGACTTTTGCTCTTAAGATAGTACACACATTAAAATACTTCTTTTTTTTTTGTGCCAGGATTTGAACCCAGGGGCACTTAACCACTGAGCCACATGCATAGACATTTTTAAAAATTTTAATTTTGAGACAGGATCTTGCTAAGTTGCTTAGGGCTTCACTAAATTTCTGAGGCTGGCTTTGTATTTGTGATTCTCCTGCCTCAGCCTCCTGAGCGGCTGGGATTAAGGCATATATCACTGCACCTAGTACAGTAAAGTATTTTTTTTTTTGTGATCAACTGATTCTTACAGATTTGTGTTGCTTTGCTTGATGGTGTTTGTATGTTCAATCTTAATGTAAGTTTTTTGTTTACCAGTCCACATGATTTAAAAGAAAAGTATAAATTTTTAAAAATTGAAAATGTCTATTAGGCAAACATAGCAATAATTGTCACAGCACTGGGGATTGAACAGAGTCTCACACATGCTAGGCAAGTGTTCTACTACTGAACTGAGCTACATCACCCAGTTCTTTTCCCACACTCTTCCTTCTTCCCTTCCTTCCTCTCTCTCTCTTTTTAACTTTTTATTGCTGGGCATTGAACCCAGGGCCTCATTCATGTGAAGGAAGCACTCTAATACTGAGTTATATCCCCAGGCACAAAAATACACTTGATTTAGATTTAAAAAAACAAAGAAACAGAAAATAGTATACTGATGAGGTAGTAAAAATGATTAATGGATTAAAGCTCCATCCTTCAGTACACGGTTTCTTAATATTCTGTGTGGCAAGTAAGAAGTGATTACATGACACCTTTGCTCTGTACAAAACTGCAATGCCTACCTTGTGGAAAAGCACTTGTGTGTTGAAGTTGTAAACCAAACTGATTTTTGTCAAAGAGCACCATTTTTACTTGAAAGAACAATTGACAGACAAATTACGGTTATTCAGACTTGTGTATTTGGCATATATTTCTGACAAATGATTCAAGAGTAAATGTCATTTCAAGGCACAGTATTTTGTTTCCAATGAAAGTCAAGCTTTCAAGTAATAGTATTTTGAAAAATTACCCAACCCCATAAGCTTGAAAGCTTAAAAGAAGACTTTTAAACTGATGTTGGTGGTAATAATAATGAATGTGATTTTATTTTTGATATTATAAAATGAAATGTGGGAGGCCTGTATAACTCAGTGAAGCAATATTTTCCAAATGTTCAAAGCATGATGTTACAAAATCATGCATGGTAAAAGTTCATTAAGAGTACAGATGGGCCAGTAGTTTTAATGTAACACAATTTAAATAAAAAGCAAAAGACAAATTGAGAAAACAATTTCAACATGTTAACGCTTTGTCAGAAGTAAAAACACTTCATACTAACAAATGTAACAGATTATTTACTGTTACTATTGGTGTAAAAAATGAAATAGCTTTATTTTTAAAAAATCATTACTTGAAAATGTGTTGTGTTGAAATTTCTTTTTCATCCCTTAACACTTTCCTGGTAATATTTCAAAATCTTCTGATCATTGTGATATTAAGTGAATCCTGAAAATTTAAAATTACAGCCTCATCTCTTCCTTCCTAGTACCACCAAAAGCTGTCCTGGATAGTGAGAGTGACGAATAAATGAGTGCAAGGGGTAAGTAAAATGCTACAAAAATTGTACAGTACTAGAATAAACAAAAATAATAACAATTCTGAATTAGACTCTTTCTACTTGATAGTCCTGTTTTTTACCTAGTGGAGGCAGATGAGTGGGAAGGGGCTATATGGAATAGACCTGCTTTTGCTGTTTCTTTCTAAACCCTAGGAACTGGGGAACTGTCTGCTCACAGTTTTTTGTGGTATTTTATTTGTCTATTTGACATATAGGATACTTTGCACATCTGGACTTTAGTTTTAAAGCTAGAGTCTAAATTTAAGATAGTAGAAAAGTCTACCTAACATCATATTCTATAAGAATAATACACTAGTTCCACAATAGAAAAATTACCAAACAGCTTATGCAGAAAATTCATAGAAATATAAATTACTAATATGTATTTTTTATCTTAGATGATTAAGCAATTTGTTAGACTAGTATAACAATTTTACATATCATATTGCCAATAAAAGTATAACACCCAAATGTTTCAGGCATGTGTTTTGATAGGCATTTTTCATACATGGTTGATGGGATATTAAAACAGAAATGCCATTTATGAAGAACAATTTGGTGATCTGTGTTAACAGCCAGAAATATATTCATACTCTTTGATTGATTCATTCTTTCTCTAGGAATCTAATCAGGAAAACAATTTTAGATGCTATCAAGGATATAGAAACAATGATAATCTTCATGAAATTTTAAGAGTAATGATTACAACCATTTAATGATATAAATAGAAGTCCTGAATAAATTATGGTGTAATCATATGAATGAAATATTATGTAACCATTAAAATAATGCTTTTATGTGTTTTAAAAATATTGACATTGCTCAGAATATAATACTAAAATAAAATGAATTAAAAAATACAATACTAATTTTATTTTTAAGCAACATATCAATAAAGATGGAAAAAAGTTTATGTGGTCATATATTGAATGAAAATTTAAGAAAGTAGAATGTGAAAATGAATGTATAGTATGCTTCTCTTTGCTTTTGAAACTACACCAACATATAAAAAAGGTTGGAAGAAAAGTATGTACCATCATGTATACTATTATTATGTAATTAAGATCCACTAATTTTAGGTAATTTTTTAAAAAGTCATTCATGTTTCCATGTTTCATTAAATTATTTGTTTATTAATTGGGAGATATGTCCACTAAAAATAGTTATAAATATGTATATTCAATTCATTGCTAACCTAAGGAATATCAACAGATAAGACATAGATTCTCTTAGAGCCTAAATTTAGGAAAATAATATATGCATACAATATTAAAATCACAGAAAACTATATAGGAGCTTGAATTTCAAGGAATGATTGTTTTTGCAAGGAACAGTGGCAGCAGAAGAAGTAAAATGGGATTGGGCTCCTATAATGGATAGAAATTCTTTGCCTTTTCTTCTGTGGTGCAGGAGATGGAACCCAGGGATTTGCACATGCCAGATGAGTGGTCTGTCATTGAGCCGCATCCCCAGCCCCATGGGTAGAATATTTTAAAGAGGAAAAAATGGAGGGAGAGAAATAGAAGCTGAAGAAATAATATTAATAGATGTTTGTTTGAATTTCCATGACATTTGTATTATTTTCCGAAGGAAGTTGTCACAACAAGAGTCCCAAACTGGGTGGCTTGAAACCAGTGTGAACTGTTCTGGGGTCTAGAAATCTGAAGTCAAGGTGCTGGCAGGACCAAGCCACCTCAGGTGTGCACTTGCCTTTTCCCAGCTTTGGTGGTTTGCTGCCACGTATGGCCTGCCTTGGCTTCTGGATGCATCACTCCGTCCTCTGTCCTCACTTGGTTTCCCCCGTCTTTCTTTTGTGTCTATCTCTGTATCCAAATTTCTCCCTTTTCAAAGTTGGATGAGGGCCCACCATAATGACCTCATTTTTACTTAACTACTCCTGTAAAAACTCTATTTCCAAATATGGATGCATTCTGAGTACTGGGGGTTTTATGGAACAGTAATTTGGAAGTACCATGAGTAAATTTGGATGGAGTACTGAGGCAAAGTATAAAAAAACTTTGAATACTGGGCTGAGAAAATCGATATTTTTAAAAAACGTGATGGAGAGTCTTGGAAAATGTTTCAGAAGTGGGATTGAGCTCAGGCAAGTTCCTCATTTTCCTGTCAACCCCCCCCCAAAAAAAAACCTGGAAAGCTTTGTTTTTTAGTTTTATTTGCTTTGGTGATGCAATGATAACATCACTATTTAACAGGTAACATGTGAGAGATGCATGGAAGTTGGAAAGCAGATGGTGTCCAGAGGACCCAGAAAGTACAGAGGAGGCAGCAACCTGAAGTGGTGGAGGAAAGCCCTATTCTCCCTGAGGAATTCTGTAGAAGCTCTGGGCTAACTCCCTTCAAGTCAAAAACAAAACAAAAGCAAAACAAAACAAAATGAGACATGGAGAAATCTGCAACGTTTTATGTATAAAAGGTGCCAAAAGTTTCTATGAACTGGAAAGTCTATTCAAAATTTGCACCGAAGACATTGTCCAGTGACTGTAATTGTGGTGACTCATCACATAAACATATAATGAGTTTAATTTTCACAGACCATATGTTGGGCAATTGTCCTTGATATATGGCTTTATTATGACATCATTTTCATTTAAGAACAACTTTATTTCTGGAAAACTATACTCTGCAAAATTTTTTTTTACCTGTAGTCATTTTACCTTAAATCAATGCAAAAGCTTCTCACTATAATCTTAAATGCTTGTTAAAGAGTCTAAAAATGCAAATGCAAATTAGTTATATTCCGGAAGTTTAAATTCTGGATGCAACATTATACTAGAGGGCAAGGTACAGGGTTGAGTTTTTATGGAGGCTTAACTATTCTCCCACATGAGATGTAAACAGTCAGGATTTCTATCCTCTATGCTGAGACAGTCACAATAAGTGGACTTTGGAAAGTCTATTAATTTTATAACTAAAACTAATTTAAATATAATATTGCATATACTTTTAGGTATTAGATAAAGTACTTTCTTTCCTTTTAGTATCAAAAAATTCAGATTATTTATTAGGAACCTAACAAAAGGGATTGGTGATTTAACTCGGTGGTAGAGCATGTGCTTAGCACGTGTGAATCCCTGGGCTTCATCCCTAACATCACCTCTCCCTTCCAAAAAAAAAGGAAGAAAAGGAAAAGAAAAAGTAAAAAAGAAGAAAGAAAAGAAAGGAAAGAAAGCAAGAAGTGCCATTAAAAAATTGAGAGATACAGGCAATGAGCAACATTTTCAATTGTGTTCAGTTACTGAGATCTTTTATAAGTAAGAAAATTATCTATTATGTCCCTATTCTTTGTTATGGAACTTATTTTTCTATAGTAACATTTGTGTGATAAAGGAAGACTTATTCAGATACATATTTATTTGGCAGTTTAATAATAGTAGAAAGAACTCTGTGTGAGTGATATTTGTTCTGACGTTCATGTCTGCTTTTAAGTTTTAATTGAACCTGAATCTAACTATCCTCTGACTACCCCATTCTTTTCTTCGAGTGAAGCTTGAGGATAAATATAACTCTATTTTTCTATGAAGAGAGCATTTCAAATTCATGAAGAAAATGGCTTAAATGACAGGTCAGCATTGAAGAGATTAATACTCCCTGTGAGATCAGATCCAGGTCAGATGTATTTCCATAAATAGTTCTGTAGAAGCAGGGTCCAGTGGAGAGCAGAGACTTTCCATGGTAAGGTTAATCTATGATAATTTAAATATTTTATAGGTTTGTCTGGTTAATCAAGACCTAATATATGGCTCTGAACCAAAGTAAATCTAGCCTACAAGCACTCCCTGCAGAACTTTCCCTCATAAGCAGCAGACTGTTAAGAAAATAAAAAAACAAACAGGTGATTTTTTTTGTTCCCCCAATATGAACTCAAAACGGAAGAATAAAGCATCTCCTTTTCCCAAAGAAAGAGAGGAGTGGCCAGTAATTTGTTTCTAAAGGTCAAAGTTAAAACTTCTCTTCTTGCCTCTACCTTGTCAGGATAGAAGTAAACTGCCAGAGGAGGAAAGAATCAAAACTAGATTTTGGAGCTGAACAGATGAGTTTGGCTTATTCCACCAAGGAGCTTCTCAGAGGTGTAATGACTGGAAGCATGCGTTGCTCATGTATGGCTGGGGGTGGAAACTGTCCTCAGAAGGAGCATGGATGCTGTAATGTGGAGAATTGTGGCAGAGTTTCCTGGATCTTATGAAGGGAGCAGCTGCTGGTCTGGAGGAGTACATCATAGGTTTAAAAATGACAGATGCAGACACTAGAGGCCTTCTCCAAATCATCAGGACCATATCAACCCCCTTCAGGGAGTTTCCCCTCCTGCCTTTCCACAATAACTAGTACTTGTTGTTTTCACTTCCCTGAGGAGTGGGGATGTAACTCCAAATTTAATTTGGTTTAAGAAAATAAAACAGAGCTGGAGCGGTGGCTCGGCGGTTATGGTGCTTGCCCAGCATGCATGAGTACACGGGTTCAAACCCCAGCACCCATGTACACAACTAAGTGTCTGAGCAATGGAAAACTAAAACTAAAAATTGATTCTCTCTGTCTCTCTCTCTCTGTCTCACACACTGTCCTTCTCTCTTTAAAAAAATAAACATTAACTGAGAATTTAAAAAAAGAAAAAAGAAAATAAAACAATGTTCCACTTTCTGAATCTGGTATATAGAAGACCAGACTTCTAGAAGGTTGGGGTCAAGATTAGCTGTACATTTGTACCTAGAATTGTTTCCAAGCTTCTCAAATTTACTCTTGGAGGTTTGTGCTAGTGATAAAAATTTATTCAGTTCTGGGTTAAGTTTGTGTATATAACCTGATAATGGAGTTTCAGGAGGATGGATGATCATTTAGAATAGTCTAAAATTTGTTATTCATTAACTACTTTAACATAACTTTTTCCATACTCATCCTTTTTCTGTCTCCCTAACCTATTCCAGTTATTTTCTTGTTTCATTTGTTTTTAACTGTTATTCTCTCTCTAGATCAGTTGAAAAATCATACATACATACTTCAGGCCAGAAAGGTGAGATATAGATTAGTATATGGACTTGTCCTGAATGTTGATGAGTGATGACTGGCTCTTGCTGTATTGACAAGGATGAACTTGCGTGCATACACCCAGTCTAAGCAGAGAGTCATTGTTTAGCTGTTAACTGTGAGTCCAGAGTTGCCAGCATTTCAGATTTTCTAATAGAAGTTGGAGATCCTTTTTAATTTTCATGAAACACCCTGCATCTAAAAATTTGTAACTTAAATAAAAACTACATAAGTACTACATTCCACCTATATGTCAACTAGAGTCATAGAGCCTGGTCATATTTCTGGTTGCAATGTGAGTTGAGTAAGCTTCCATGGAGAGCACGGTGGCAAGCCTGTCAAGAGTTAAGTATGCACAAATAGGATATTCGTTTAATTTTTTTTTTATTGGATAGACATGGCCTTACAGTTAGGAGGGGTTCATCATCAAACAATCAAGAACAGCAGTGTAATGACAGAACAAGCCAATACTGGTGCCAGACATTTGTTCCCCCCACCCTTTGGGTTCCCTATCGGTCCATGTTTCACTTTACTTAAGCCCCAAGTTAATTGGACTTCTCAGGATATTCATTGTATCACTTACCTAATCATAAAATATTGCAAACAACTTAAATATCCACCAAAAGGAAAATGCTTAAATAAACTATATGGGTACAGTGAAATTCTGGGTAGCTATTAGAATGAGTGAAGACGGCTTTATATGTACTGACATGACTTGTTTTGTTAAGAAAAGCAAGATATAAGAAAAATGGTTTATGTGTGCTGCCATTTGTCTTTTAAATAAGTATTTAGGTATTTATTTATTTTAAGATGGGATCTTGCTATGTTCCCCAGTGTGTTTTCAAACTCCCGGGGTCAGTCAATCTCCCCGCCTCAGCCTTCTGGAGAGCTGGGACAGCAGGTGTACACCACCACGCACCTGGCTTTCTTATTTAAAGAACAGGTATATACTTTATCTTAAATATTTTTTTCAAAGACACAGGGACAGTGAGAGAGAAAGATGGAAAGAGACAAACAATTTTATTTAGTTTTTCATGTGGATTTCATTGGACACTATTTTGTACGTGGTGCTGTGGTTTGAACCTATGACCTCACGCATGCCAGGCAAGCGCAGTAACCGCACTAACTGCTGAGCCACCGCTCCAGCCCCTATCCTAAGGAATTTGCATGTGTGTTTGAAGATGATCTCTAGAAGAATGTAAAAGAAAATCAAAGCAAATCTTGTCTCTGTGAAGGGTAATTAATGGATAGGAGACAGAATTCGGGAAGATTACTTGCTTTTTCACTATATATCCTTTGTTACTTTTCAAAGTTTATTTTATGTGCATGTATCATTTTTTAAAATATCAAAAATCATTCAGGTAACTAATTAATACAAAACAAAGGGATGAACATAAACCTCTGAGAAGACAGTGATGAACAGGCTGATTGGGACGCTGTCCTTAGTCTGCAGGTCACTGCAGTGGCCATCTCTGCTCTCACTGGGTTCTTTGAGGGTAGGGCTTTTAACTCTTTCCCTCTATGCCAGCAGTTAACTTTGTGCCTTCCTGAAAGATGTCACTCAGTAAATCTTCTTAAGTAGTAGATAAACTTTCCTTTTCTAACCTCATTTTCTTTTATTCTTTTTTTAAATTTTATTAAGGAGTTTCATTGTTGTACAATCATAAATGCATATGTAGTAACAATATGGTATGCCTCTGAGCCTAATCCAGAATACCCCAGGCACTTGACTCTTCTATATTTCCCCCCAAACAGATATAAATGTGTATATACATATATATGCCACAAATATACATATGTATTATGTATGTGTGTATATGTATATACATAATATATATGATTGTCCATTTTACAGAATTGAATGATTACATGCATATTATTTGGCTTCTTGGGGGAGTAGACTAAGCTACATAGTTGATTTCCCTCATAAATCCTTCCCTTTCATATCTCCCTCTCCCCTCCCTTCTTGTTTTCTACTCCCCCCACCCCATACCTATGGTTCCTCTAGATTATGTGTTGCTTTGATTTTGGTGAGTCTAGTACATGAGCCAGGGATTGAACCCAGTGGAGTTTAACCAGTCACATCCCTAGCACTTTTCATTTTTTATTTTGAGACAGAGTCTCACTAAATTAGCTTGGGCCTCCCTAAGTTGCTGAGGTTGGTTTTGAACTTGTGATCCTCCTGGCTCAGCTCACAAGCCACTGGGATGGCAGGTGTGTAGCACCATGCCTGGCTCATTTTCTTTTATCTTGTTTCTTCTACCACAAACCCAAACTTGTCTTCCCAAACCAGAGTTCTTGTTTTCATCTATTTACTCTGCTCTGATCTTGCTACTGTGCAAAATAAGATGTGCATGTTTGGGTCTAAGCAAAACTGTGGTCTAAATTTTGGCATCTGACATGAATTTAGATTCTGGATGCCACTTACAGGGTCGTGGGGCACCATGGGGGGGTGTGAGTGTGTGTGAGTAAACTTTTCTATATCCCGAACTTCAGTTTTTCCTTGTGTAAAAGAGACATCAGAGGAATGCCTAGACAGCAGAATTATTGAGTCTTAAAAAAAATTCATATATATATATATATATATATATATATATATACACCCTTCTATAGTGCCTATAGAAGGGTGTCTAGTCCAGAACTCCTAACATAGTAATCAGCAATAAAGTTAATTAATTCTCAAAAATATCAAAACCATCTGGGATCAGTGGTACATGCCTGAAATCCTAGTGGCTCAGAAGACTGAGGCAGGAGGATTGTAAGTTCAATCAGCCTCATCAACTTAGCAAGGCCCTGCACAGCTTAATGAGACCCTGTGTCAACAAACAAAAAAAAACAACAACAAAAACAAAAAACAACCAACCAACCAAAATGGGCTGGGGGATGTTGCTCAGTAGTTCAGTTCCCCTAAATTCAATCCCAGGCACGCACACTCACAAAAACAAAAAATAAAAACAAAATAAGAACCAATTAATGCCCTGTAGAAGTCTTAACCAATAACCTATCAAAGTTATTTAGATTTTTCCATCATGGTAGAACATAAATAATTAACACTAGTGCAAAAACATTCACATGTAAGCAGAAATTAAAATGTGTCCAAAGGAATAATGCTCAAGTGCTTATTAAGTAAAGGAGAGAATTTGTTTGTCATGTGTGAAGGAGCAGCTTGAGAAGTCTTGGCTAAGGACTTGGAAACAGGAATTAGCTCAAGGAGATGCCCCCCTCCCATCTCTCATTGTGGCACTGTGGGACTGTTAGGTTAAATACTGTTAATTACAGCCTTGCGCCCTAAGGGAGAAAAAACATTATGGGCTGCAAATGGTTGCATGCTAGTAAACTTACTTCCAGAGAATTTCTGAATTTCTCTGAGGATTTCAGAATCTATCCTGAAGCTGGGATCTGAGAAACCCACAGTTTGGAAACTCTCCGTACAGCTGTCATTTTCATTACAGGCAAAGTACATTTAAAATACATATCAAAGGAATCTCTGAAAGGGACTGAATATTCCAGAAGATCCAGAAATGACCTAAAGCAAGCAGAGAGAGATCTTGCCAATACTGATTGCTTTGGTGAAGAGAAGAAAGGAAAGAATTTGTTAACGTATTAAAAAAAAAAAAAGACTCATTGTAGCATGAATTGGCAATCAAAAGCTACAGAGTTAAAACTGCTACACTTTGTTAAGCTTTCAAAACAAAAGACGTTGGGTACTCATTATCATTCAGTATGTCCCGCAAATGATTCTTGGTTCATTGGAGTTGGAACAGGTTAGTTCCAATAATGTCTTCCCACTCTGTGGTTTTAGAGTGCATGATCTTCTTCTGAGATGACTGCACTTTTCAGACATTGCCTTGTATAACTCTTTGTATCAATTAAAAAAAACCCAGCTGTACTATGCTTTCAGTTTTCCAAATGTGAAATGAAGAGATGAGACTATTGATGTCCAGGGTGTGGATTATTTTAGCTCCAAGATTCTAATGAGCACCTTTCAGCAAAGAAGACCTTCAAGTGCAGAGACTAGACATATAAAGTACCTCCATTTGCTTAGAAAGTGCTGACGGAGCTAGGAGTTTCACCAGCATTTCCTGTCTCAAAAACAAGTTCTCTATTTGGTCTTTAATGGCAATAAAACAGGAATCAGAAACTCTTACTGTTTGTTCAAAAGCAGAAGCTAGAATCATTTCAAAGAAAGAAAGAGCAAGATTGAAACTGAAACTCCACTTTTACCTATCTGTAGGAGCAGTGGAGTGTATCTGCTAGAGGCTTCTACTCCCTGGTTGCAAGTGAAATTTATAAACCACAGAGATGTCTTTCACTGTGTCCTAATATATACACCTTACTGTTTCTGATACTAAACAAGTCATCTTATGGGTACCAGAAATAGTTTTTGGTGACTTTATGAGAAGTCTGGCCTTTCCACAGTGTGTTTATCCACTGACTGCCCTCACTTCTGAGAGCTTTTAGTCTGATTTGGTAATTAGACTAATTTGCACCATTAATCAAAATGCTCTATGAAATGACCCCAATCCCAAGATAAAGAAGAGATCACATGGTACGCAGACATTTGCTTCATATTTATTTAAAAAAATCTATAGCCTTCTCTGGATCCAGGAACAGATTTAAGAGAATTAATTAGCATTAAAAAACCCCCACAAAATCCCAAATGGAACCCCAGGTTCCATTCATTCTTCATGGCTGGGGTGGTTCACGCAGTATTTTAATATACTCAAACATTAGAAGTTAGTGATAGAAAATAAATTAAAATGTAGAAGATTCTTAGGGCATTGGGGGTGTTCAGTTAGGAAGGGTAATAGGAAGTTGTCACACACACAATAGGAGGCAAAGACATGACAAGAGAATAAGCCTGAGGTATTTTCATACCTTCCTCAGCAGCACTGTGCCTGAAATGCTCTTTTCTGGTTTGCAAATGCTCTTCCCATTCATCTAGGCTCAGCTCAGTTCAAATATTTCTTCCATTCAGTAATTCTCTTTATCTGTTTACAAACCCCAGGTTTACTGGTTTCTTGTTTCTGTAACTGTATTTTCTGTGTTTGCGTGTGTGCGTGTGTGTGCATGTGTGTGCGTGTGCAAGTACATACATTCACAGGAGTGTGCTGGAAAGGAATCCAGGGCTTTGTACAAGCTAAGCACATGCTCTGCCACTGAGCCACACCCCCTGCCCCCTATAGCCACTTTAACACATAGTATTGGTTTTTAGTTTCAGTTTCATCTCCTCATAGGCTTTGAATTCTTTGAGGACATGAATTATTTATCCTTGTGATTCTTGTAACCTGTACATCGTTTAAGGTATTTTAGATAAAAACCTATTAAAGGAAGCCAATTTGGGATAGGGATTTGGTAACTAAAAATGACCTAAAATGCTCCTTGCTTTCAAATTATCCCACACATTCCTCTGTTTCTCTGGATACCTGTCATTTCCTAGGTGATGCATGATCTGACACCCCATCTATTAAGCCATCTTCAAATGTCAGACTCATTTCTAACAATACTACATAACTATATGCATTTTAAATGTTTCAGACCTCTTTTGCATTTGTTACCTTATTTAGTTCTTCTGATAATTCTGTATGGTTTTAGATGAGAAAACAGAAACTTGTCTAGCATTGATGACTTTGAACAGAGTTCAGGTCTTTTGAAACTTCAGTGTCATTTCATTTGATCATGAGCTCATTTTTTTTCTTTTTACTTTTTATTTTAAAATAGTATCATACTTAAAAAAAGTCACAAGAGTATTGAAAACACCTGTACACTTCATTGAGATCTACCTACTGCTAGCATTTTACCAAATTTGATTTCTCCCTCTCCCTTTCTCTTGTCTCTCCTTCACGCTTTCTGTAAACAGGAAGATTCGCTGAATTGAAAGTAAATTGCATTCCGGTTGCCTGCCTGTAATCTCAGCTACTTGGAAGGGTGAGACAGTAAGATTGTTAGTTCAAGGCCAGCTTAAGCAACTTAGTGAGGCCCTAAGCAACTAAATGAGACCCTGTGTCAAAATAAAAATAAATAAATAAATAAATAGGACTGGGCATGTAGCTCAGAGATAAAGTGGCCATGGGTTCAATCTCCAGTACAAAACAACAACAACAAACATAAACAAATAACAATGAAAAAAAATTAAAACCAAAACTTAAAACAAAAAAGAAAGTAAGTTGCTTGTTTAGAATTGAGTAGAATTGTAGCATTTGGTTTTTATATCTTGTGTTCGCTTATGTCTGAAAGTGTCCTTCACTCTTTATTCCATGATTTTGATACTTTTTTAGTTCAGTGTACTTGTTTGGTACAAAGAAATTTACACTGGATTTTTTCTGATGTTTCCTTGTGATTTGATCCAAGCTGCACATTTGGGCAGAATCTTTTGTTTCCCTCTCAGTGCATCTTGTTAGGAGGCATATGATGTTGGTTTGTCCCATCTTTGTTGACCTCTGTCACATTTCTCCACTGTAAAGTTGTTATTTTTCCATTCTTAGTTATGTCCAAGACTTTTAAAAAATGATTTTGCCAGGGTTACTTGGTGTAAAGGTGACTGGGGTTTCCCAACTCATAGCCTTGATGGCCTCCTCTCACTCCAGCCATCACCGAGGCAGCCATCGCCAGCTAGATGAAGAGCAATGCCACTCTCCTCACGTGATCAACAGTACAGCCTGTGTCTGAAGGAGCATGTGACAGAGTATAATATAACATTTCAGTGCAAAAAGAAAGCAAGCCACATACCTGCATGACTACAGGGGCAGAGAAGAATGGATCCCACAAGATAGAGGAGTATTCTTCCAAAGTCAGAAAACTTGTTAAAGCCATCTCATTATGTCAGATTTCTATTTAATTCTATGATAGATAAAGATAACTTCTATATCCCTTAATTAAAAGAAGAGGGAACTACCTATGGAAATTTAAAAATTTGATCTATATCATTTGAATGAGAAACTTTTACCTATTTTTCTGATGCCCAAGATAGTGTTTTGGGGCAAAGTAACTACATCTTCTTGCTTTTCTTACACTACTTTAGAAAATATGTGCTGTTGGTCATAAACCGTGACAAAGCTACTAAAACACGTAATGATACCTTGTGGTGTGAGTTGTCTGACCAGTGGTAGAGATGAGTATCAATTTAGCCAAACTCTCCTTTTCTTTCTTCCTCTCTCTTTTTCTTTATTTTTGCAGTACTGGAAATTGAACCTCATGTTGCTATATCATGGAGCTACACTCCTAGCTCTTATATGTTTATTCATTCATTCATTTATCCATTTTTTAAAAGAGAGAGGGATAGTGAGAGAGAGAGAGAATAAACTTTATTTAGTTATTCATGTGGCTTTTGCTGCTCCGACACTTCGTTGTGTACGTGTTGCTGGGCTCAAACCTGCATCCTCGCACATGCCAGGCAAGCACTGTAACTGCTGAGCCACTGTACCAGTCCCCATCTATCCATTTTTTGAGACAGGATCTTGCTAAATAGCCAAGGCTGACCTTGAACTTGCCTTCTTCCTGGCTCAGCCTCCTGGGTTGCTGGGATTATAGGTGTGTACCCCAGTGCCCATCCAGCTAGCTACGCTGTCTTTTTGTAGTGAAGATACATTTTGGAGGACTGTGACAGGGAGAGGAGAATACAGCCTGTGACACCTGAGTGTAACACTATCCAGGTAAGGTAATCAGCTAGGACACTTTTGAAGTAAAATTGAGCAGGAAGTCACAGTAGATAATGCCATCTCATTGCTGGTAATTACTAGCCTTACAATTTTAATACATGGCTGCTACAGAAAAAAAGCAAAGTGGCAATTTACGCAACAGATCATCATTTCATAGTCAGCAGTAAAAGGAGTGGAACTAAGCCACAGATAGATTTTTTTAAACCTGTAAGGCAAAGTAGATTAAAGGTATTATTTGTAGGCTATACCTAAATGAGCACTGTCTTGATTATGGTCTTTCTTTTACTTTTCCTTCTTTCTTTCTTTTTCTTTTTCTTTTCTCTGTACATGTGTGTCTGGTACTGGGGACTGAACTCTACTACTGAACTACATCCTCAGCCCTTTTAATTTTTAGATTTTGAGATAGTCTTGCTAAATTGCCCAGGCTGGCCTCAAACTTGTGATCCTTTGCCTTAGACTCCTGAAGAATAGGTGGGATTACAGATGTGTACCACTACACTTGGCTATGGTCTCTTTTTCTGATTGTTTCTTAAAAATATTTCTACTGATGGTGAAGAACTAGTGAAAAAGGATTAGAATTGGCCTAGCCATACAGGGAATAGTAATTGTGTTAAGAGCAAAGAACCTCCAGAACTCTTGGTTCTTGAGAATACCAGAGGCCAGCTGTTCTATTTAAGAAGCAAGGTGGAATGGGCAGGTCTTAAGAACCGTGGTGGGGGTGGGGGAGAGAGCGTTTCTCAGTAAGTCTACTGCTTACTGGACTATGCTCAAGTAAACTGCATAGTTTCATTGACTCTCAGTTTTTCAGATCTTAATATTTAATCATTAAGTTTACATTCTCTTTGTAAGAGCCCCACCAAGTGGTCATCCAGCTTATGAGTGAAAGTCACAGAAAACCAGATTAGAAATGCCAAAACTGATAGAAAAGCAGAGCAGTTTAGGCAGATAACAGTGGATCCTCTATCGACAGAGCTTCACGTTCAGGCTTTGTGTTTAAGCAACACATCTGCTTTTCTCCACCATTTGTTTTTGGTAACTTTCTTGTCCTTAGTTGAACTGTGCTTGCTCTTTGACCTCATGACCCCATATGCTTTGAGTCCTTCATTTTCTCCTAATCAATCACTCTCTTTCTGTCTTCTCATTTTCCCCTGTCCAGCCCCAGACACTGGTGTCCAGTACTTAACATCATGCTTTTGATATTACTTCCAACTCTTAATCTAGCCATCCTGTGTCTCTGACTCTGCAACCCAGGAGCTGAGAGTTCCCAGAGAAAAATCATACCTGTGCCAAGTGATGCCAGTGTATTGCAGCATTCTGACCAAGGTTGGATCCCCAGCTGTGGTCATTGTGGACCTCATCTGCTGACCGTGGCTAGTCCAAATATTTTCCTCTGCTCTCAAAGCCTCTCCCCACCACCACCTCTTCTTTGCATCTCGCAGATGATAATTTTGTCTATTTCACTAAGAAAAGCCAAAGGGTACAAAGTGAGAACTGGGTTTGTCCTTTACTTACAGGCGTTTAAATTGGCATTTGTACTTCCATTTCAGAAGGAAGAAGTGCTCAACTCAAGGCTAATTTCTCAATCTATAGATAGATTTTACCTGCATGGCAGTGACTTTCTTTTATCAGTCGTGTCTCCCTCTTCTATTTTAATTCAGAAAATATACAATGATTTGTTTTATTAAAAATGAAAACAAAAGGGGCTGGAGGAGTAGCTCGGTGGTTATGGTGCTTGCCTGGCATGAGTGAGTACATGAGTTCAAACCCCAGCAACATGTACACAATGAAGTGTCTGAGGAATGAAAGTCACATGAAAAACTAAATTTAAAAAATTGCTTCTCTCTTTCTCTCTCTCTCACAGTCTTCTTTCTTAAAAAAAAAAACAAAAACAAAAACAATATTACTTTGTCAGTTTGGGATCTCTCTCTCTCTCTCTCTTTCTCTTTAGTATCAGGAATTGAACCCAGGGGCACTTAACCACTGAGTCACATCACCAGACCTTTTTTTTTATTTTTTATTTTGAGACAGAGTCTTGCTAAGCTGCTGATATGGTTGCTCAATTGCTGAGGCTGGCTTTGAACTTGGAATCCTTCTTCTTCACCCTCCTGAGTCACTGGGATTACAGGCTTTTGCCACCATGCCTGGCCCATTTGGGTTATCTATTAGGAAAAGAAATGTATTCAGATAACTTACAGTGGAAAAAAATGACTTTGTTTGGAAAGACAGAAAGACACTGGCATACTTTGTAGCACAGAAGAAAATGTTAAACAATCAAGTCTCCTAAGGGCAGAGAGCACAGGACCATTGAAAATGAAGCTATGAACTTTCATGATCACACATTCACGAACTCAGGTTCAGCCATCTTCTCTCTTGTCACCACCCAAGATTAGGCTCCTAGGAAAGAAAAAATTGGGTGAGCTGGCCAAAAAAACATGTAGAGGAGGTGTTCTTGGTCCTAGTACTCTTACTTTGCTTGACTTCTCTGTAGCAGGTAAAACAGATGAACATTTTCTCCTTACTGAGTCAATCTCTTTTTCTGTGATACCATTCCCTCCTAATTTTGGGGGTGGGTGGGTGCTGGGGATGGAACTCAGGGCCTCTACCACTAAGCTATATCCCCAGCCTTCCCCTTCTTTATAAAAAACTCCCTTTTAGTGTCCATTGTAGGTTCCTTCTCACCTTAAACTTTAAATGTTGGCTTCCCCGGGGATCTAAATTTCTTCTTTCTCAGACCCATTGTTTCAATTTCTGCCACACTTATATCACAATCTGTGTTTCCCATCAAATATTTCTTTTGAATTGTGGACTTAATTTTACACTTGAATTTCCAATAAAATTCAGTGTTTCTAAAAGTGAACTTCCCCACCCCGCTGAAAACTGCTCTTCCTCATGACTGTCAATCCACTTCTGGAGCTCCCTCTCACTAATACCTACCATCCGATCAAGACTAACTCCTGTAGCATCTGTTTCCCAGGAATCTCTTGATCTCCTCTTTCCCATGCTTATTACCACTCATTTACTTAAGGCCTGTGTAATTTCTCACCAAATTGACAACGTTAACCTCTTCAGAACCAGCTTTCCTTCCATTTCACAACACAGTTTTTACAGAGTGATTTTTATAAAATGCTAATCTGGTCTGCAAACTCAGATTTAGGCTCTTAACTTTCAGGATAACTTCAAAATTTAGTTCACACATTCTGCTTTTGCAAGTGACCTCACTTATGGCCACCGTCTTGTCACTGTGCTTTAAAATGACCAGGCTTCCAGTTGGAGGACCTAGAAATGACTTGGAACCTGAATGTAGGAATTTCTTGGGGACATTATTAAACATGCACTAAGCTTCTTGTCCTGGCCCTAAACTTAATGAGCTGGAATTTCCAGTAGTGAGACTTTAATCTCTAATGATTTTTATGATCAGGCTAATTTATGAACTACTTCTTAACTATTTATAGACAGTACTTTCACTTATGCTGCAGTCTCTGTTCCCCTTGTCCTTCAGTATTTAAGAGAGTATCACTCAACAGGTGATTTTCTTAGATGCTCTTTCTCTGTGCACCAAATGCCACCTAGGCTTATCTGTGTCATTACCTGACACACTGAAAGCAATATTTGACTGATTAACTTATTTTAAAACAGCTCTAAAAACTCATTACTTTTTTCTCATCACATAAAAGACAAATAGTAGGCACTTGTAAAAATTGCCTTAATGTGTAAAACAGTAAGTTCAATATACAGTTATAGATTTTTTCTGTTGCTTTACCTCTAAAGATAGACATACAATGAATATTGTACAACTACTTAAGATATACTCATTACTATGATTCCTAAAATCATAGTACAGAAAACTATATTTTGATATGTGAAAATATTTTAATACACTGTTAGGGAAGAACTGGCCAAGAAAATATATGTATAATATAACATTTTTGTAAACATGAATGGCAAATTAAGTTACAATGCATGTATATAGAAAACATTGGTAGGAAATACAACATAATTTTATTATGCTTTGGATCACAGATCTTTTATCTTTCTTTTTTAAAGAGAGATGGACAGTGAGAGAGAGAGAAAGAGAGAATCAGCTTTATTTTGTTTTTCATGTGGCCTTTGTTTCACTGAGACTTCGTTTGTACATGGTGCTGGGGTTTGAACTCACGTACTTGCACATGCCAGGCAAGCACCGTACTGCTGAGCTACTGGCCCTCTTTTATTTCTTTCCATCAGATGTATATGAATTTTATAGTTAAAATATAATTAAAGAACATATAAACACCCTACTTTGAAGATAGTTTGCATATGCATGTGCCTAATATGCAGGCAGGCACACAAAACAGAAAAGTATTTGGCTCCTTTAAAAATCTAGGTTTTCCATAATCCCAGTGACTTGGGAGACTGAGGCAAGTTCAAGTCTAGCCTCAGCAATTTAGTGAGGCCCTAAGCCACTTAGCAAGACCCTGTCTCAAAATAAAAAATAAAAAGAGATGGAGATGTGGCTCAGCGGCAAAATACCTCTGGACTAAACTCCCTCTACCAAAACAAAAAACAAAAACAAAAACAAAACACAATCCACCAACCAAAGAACAACAACAAAACCGAGTTTCTAATAGAAAGGCAAACACTATTTAATGAAAATATAGTATCAAACTGATAAGGAAGGCTCAGAAATGAAGTAAACATGTAAGGTTTTTTTTTTTTTTTTTTTTTTTAAAGAGAGAGGGACAGTGAGAGAGACAGAGAAAGAGAGAAACAGCTTTATTTAGTTTTTCACATGGCCTTAGTTGCTCCAACACTCAGTTGTGTACATGGTGCTGGGGTTTGAACTCAGGTCCTCGTGAGTTCAAAATCGCTGAACCACCGCTCCAGCCCCATGTAAGTTTTATTGAGGAAAAAATTCTATTAATGAGAAAAAAGGAACAGATGTGCTTGGGAACTTTCCATCCAGGTACACAATTTTTTAAAAAAATATAATTTGTGAGTGGACAAGACTCAGGAAAGAGAGAAATGCTCACCTGGGATAATTGCTTTCTTTTCTTTTAAAAAAATTATTATTATTTTTACTATTTTTGTGGTGCTGGGAATTGAACCCAGTGCCTCACGCATGTTAGAAAATTGCTCTACTATTAAGCTATACCCCCACCCTGAAAATTGTTTTCTTAAAGCAAATACTATTGAGAACTTGAAGTTCCTGAAGATTTTAAACCAGTTAAATATGAGATATTTGTACTTAGAGTTGCCACAGAGAATCAGTCTTCTGAAGTAAATTAAAGAGGGAAGTAAGAAGAATTTTAAAACAGCATTCAAGTTGAAAAAATCTGTTATCTATCTTAAAAGTTAGCTGGTGATATTGGAACACTTCACTGCTGCTATGGTCTGCATATTTGTGTCCTCCTAAAATTCATATGTTGAAACCCTAACTCTCCAAGATGGTAGTATTGAAAGACCAGTCCTCTAGGGAGATAATTAAGTTAGAAGGATATAACTCTCATGAATGGGATTAGTGCACTTATAAAACAGACCTCAGAGAACTGTCTTGAAGTGGACCTCATGTGACATGGAATACATCAGCACCTTGATTTGGATTTCCCAGTCTTTTATAAGCTACTCAGTTTGTGGTACTTTGGTATAACAGCCTGAACATCATAACACACGCACTTCTCTGTGTTTTTTTCATGCTTACTTTTCCTTAAAATATTTCTGAAAATGTTAATAATTAGAATTTAATTCATAGGGAAACAAACTGCCTGCCCCCCCCCTCCCAGTACTGGGGCTTGAACCCAGGAATATTGTATTACTGAGTTACATCTTCAGTACTTTTTATTTTTTTCTTTTGAATCAGGGTCTTACTAAGTTTCCCAGGCTGGCCTCAAACTTGTGATCCTCCTGTCTCAGCCTCACAAATTACTGGGATTACAGGCATGCACCACTGCACTCAGCTTGTAGAGAAATAAACTTTAATAGAATACGAATAATTAAGTGACCTTTGAACTGCCTCTGCTCTTTCTTGGCTCTGGAGAAAAGGTCGATGACATGGTCATATCTACCTGTCTAGCTGAAATAGTCTTAAAATCTATATGTCATCAATTTTTAAAATTCCAGTTGCACTAGAAATTAAACATAAAAGTAATATCCCAAAGTTCCTAAAATTTAGCATAAATGATTTTTCCTATTACCTGAAGATTTTTTCATTGTGCATTTGAGATGCCATTATTTTAAGTAAGGACTCCTGGTGAAAATATGTACTCAAATATTTAGTAATTGGACAAGTTTTCAAGTGCAGGCTTATCACCTAAATTGGGGATAAATTTGTTTTTAATTACTGTGCATTTTTTCCAAATTAAAATAAGATAAAATATAAGTACGTCATGCATGAAGGGGTAAGAGTAGGAAATATTGGAAGCCGTAGTACTCTAACAAGTTGAGACAGGGAATCTTAAAACAAATCATTGCTTGGCCAGAAAGGTTTGAAACCTGACCTTTGATTTTTAAAAGTATGTTGCTTACTCGGCAGGAGTGTCAATTCCTGATCTAATATCATGCAGCTTCTTTCTTCTTTTATGCTTCTGCAAAGCTGGGAGTTATTTTGACAAGATTCAGTACCAGGAATGTTTTCTTTGAACACAGGGCCTGAGATTATTTTTCCTGGTCTTATTCAGGATTAATATATAAATGGCAAGCAGTGCCTTATGATCAATTAGTAACATGGAACCCGAAGTCCCGTAAAACATCCTTTTTCTTTACTTTTTGGGAATTATAGGTTCAATGTTTTATTATTAGCTTCAAAGAATAAACACAGACGTACTTTCGATGTTAAAATCATACTGAGCATGTATTTTAGGGAGAGTAATGTTCTTTTGGGGAAAATAATAACTGAGGGGATTTTGAAATAACTAGTTGAACTAAGCACTACATTTTGGTTTGAAAATAGGTATTCGGAGATTACTTTTATATGCAAGATTAAATAAAATGTTAACCATTTCCTGAAAGTTTTTCTTAAATTAGAGAAAAATGGAAGTTGTATGGTTTTGAGTTTTAACTTCTTATAACATGAGCTCTTTGAGCACAGTTCCACCGGCCCACAGAGTGTGCTGTGCTGTGTATGCACTATGGGTGCCCAAGGCCACTCTCCATGTGGTCCGTAAACTGACTTTAGGTACCTTACACATTCATAGCTTGTTCCTTTGGTAGGTACTTACGGACTGCCAATAATTACATACAGGAGAGCATATGTCTCTTTTCCCATAAGGTTACTATGAGGTGATATGTTACAATGAAAGAAATGAAGCAAGCCTTAGACTGAATTTTCATACTCAACAAGCACTTATTGGAATGCAAAAACCAACAGAAATGACTCCTGTCTATATTCTCAGTGAAATCTAGCTGCTTTTCATTTTTAGGTCCTCTGACAAAGCAACTTTCATGAAAAGTTTATATAAGGCAGAATTAAGTACCAGTGTGCCTACAAAGTATTTCTAGCCAATTCACATCCATCGACTGCCTGTCATTTAACCAATGCAAAATCATTCCTAATGCTTATTATATTGATTTAATAGATACTTTGATGACTAAAGATAGACATAGTTGAAACTAGGAGACAGTGTTCCAAATGTTAACTCGGCTTACTGTTTTATATAAGAACTTGTACATATATACTACTTTGCCTGTGGTGATTTATTTTATGTAAAATAAATGTAACATTTTGTTTTAATTCATCAACCTGCTTCTTTATTTTTTTAACATGCTTCTTTAAATACCTAAAATGACATTATCATACTTAACAAAATTATTACTTTATTAATATCATGTACTACTCAATCCATATTTAAATTTTTCCTAATATCCTTTTGCAGGTGGTTTATCTAAGTAAGATGTAAACTAAACACATTTTGTGAAATCCCCCGAGTTTCTTGCATTCTTCAAAGACACCTTTTATGGTAACATTCTGATTTGCTGAGTTTCTCCCAGCTGCCCTGTGGAATGTCTTGTTTGTTTGATCCCTTTCTTTTGGTGGTGCTTACTTGTTCCTTTATTCTCAGTCATCTCTGTAATCTCTCAAATCTGAAGGCTTTTTTAAAATTCACATAATACACATTTGTCAAAATTGAAGTCATAGGAGATGTTGTAGATTTTACATTGCATAGCATTGTGGGTCATAGATGTCTGTTTGTTCCACCAGTGGTGATATTAAAATTGACCATAGGGTTAAGGCAGTGAAAGTTTGATTTTTCTATAGTAAAGTTATGCTTCTCCGTTTGTGACATATGTTTTCGTCTGAAACTATGTGAATTTCTGAGTCATCAACAGCCATTTACCTAACAGTCATTTAAGTATCAATTGATAATATTGGCCAAATCTATAATCTAGTTAGGGCTTGCAAAATAGTTATAATTATAATTTTATCATTTATTTCCACAGTTAGATAGCTTTCTTCTGTCAAGTACACTATATCTTTTTAACCAGGGCTATTGAATTGCTTTTGACCACAGTTCATTCTAGAAAGGTAGGATAAAATTTGATTCTTTCTGGTGTATCTACCATTTGGAGGTAATTTACTGAGCAAATATCTTTCTTCAGAGCTTTAAGTGACCCTTTCCAATGTGGCTGCTTTATAATGCATACTGCACTTTAAAAAATATTTATCATCGTCTTATGCCATTGTGGTTTTCTGAGAATAATTATTATGATGTATTTCATTTTTTACTTGTTTCTTGTAGTTATGTAAAAACTTCTTAGTTCCTGGAAATGTACCAATCACTGTTCTTATTCTATTCATTGTATTTCCTTGTAAAGATGTGCTTGATTTATTTGCTGTAATCTGTTCCTTTCAGGGTATTCCCACGGTGTTCTACAACTTCTGTTCTGCTTTATGATTTATTTGTAACCTTTATTTGGTGTGAGCTGATTCCCACTGAGCTAGCCACATTGCAACCATTAACTCTGTCCTTGAGTACCCGGGCAGATCCTGGCACTCTCTTGTAGGTGGTCTCAGAGACAATTACTATGGTCAGTATTTGTCACAGGATAACAACCAAGGATCTAGCACATCTAGGGGAAAATCATCTATAGAACATTTTAGTTAGTTGTAAGACAGATATAACGTTGTAAGACAGATATAACAATCCTGCATTTGTTGTTAAGGGATCCCGTTAGTTTGTCTTCTATTGTGCTGGAAAATGAAATAATTTGATACTTGATTTAGACCAGTGTAACACACCAAATCGAATGTGGTTTGGGAGATAAGGGCCACTGTAAGAGAAAATTACTTTGCTGTCAATGTTGCAGAATTTAAAAATAAATAATAGACAATATAATAAAACCTCCACGAGTATAGTGGCCAGAGTGAAGCTTTACCTGTAGTAGATTCTAGAAAACTGTTTGTTGAATAAATTAATTCCACTCATTTCTGTGGAAATTAAAGTGGTTTAGCACAACACACAGATGAGAGTTGGAAAAATTGCCTTGTGTACAGCTCCTTTCTTGAGTCACTGTTTTCTTTTATAGGAAAGTGGGTCAAAGTTCTTTTGCCTTTTCTGAAGATATTTACAATACTAAAATACTATCTGTATGTTACCCTTAAACACTAATTTCTTACTGATGTCACCACCAAGTTTCAAAGTCACTTTAGAAATATTTGACTGGGGACTGGAGTGGTGGCTCAGTGGTTACTGTGCTTGCCTGGCATGCTCGAGTACTCGAGTTCAAACCCCAGCACCACATACACAACAAAGTCTTGGAGCAATGAACGTCACATGAAAGACTAAATAAAATTGATTTTCTCTTAAAAAAAAAAGAAATATTTGACTGGAAAATAAAGGTGCTAACGGCAGAGGACATTCTGACATTTATCGTGCCTTTACTCTGTTGCCTGGGGCATGTCTGAAAACTCAGGTAAGCAGTGTTTTCTTAATCACCTAGGCATGTTTAACCATATATACTAACACCAGAGGAATTGGATATATCAATCAGAATATCAACAAAAATTCATCTGTCAAACGGAGCATATCAATCAGTCAATGTGGTTCTTGGCCCCCACCAGAAACTATAGAATTCTCTTCATCAGCAGAGAATCAGATGATTTTAAAGGCTTGTGCCCCCTAGTGGGTACCTGATTCATCCTTTCCATTTTAACTGTTGAATCAATTCAAATTTATTAGCTTGTCAGATCACTCACTCTGCCCTGTTGAGCGTCCTGTAGATTCAGTGCCACTCAAATGAAGCTCTTCAAAGTTCCTTTTTCAAGATAACAAGCAGACCACTCTTCTCTTGGCAGACATGTACTCTTTTTTTAGAAACTGGTAATGTCAATACAATTTATGGAGTTTAAGCTTCCTCCTTATGACAATACCCTATTGCTTAAGCCTATTACCTCTAAGCTTTTACCTAGGTCACTTTGATTCCATTTTCGTTTTTTCCAAGAGATAAATGTTTGCATTCTTTCATTTTTCTGCTATATACGGGGTGGGGTTGGGGCTAATGCTTTCCTCAACATTCTATTTTGAAAAATTCCAAAACCACAGTGTTTTAAAAAGTACTATAAGATATTTTGTACATCTTTTCTTTAGATTTATGAATTGTTAGTAATTCGCCAAACTAACTTTAACTCTTCTCTTTTTGTCTCTGTGTTGATGTCTTTTTCTCCTTCCTTACCAATACGATGAATGATAAAAATTTTTTGATGTTATAATTTATTAGCATTATTATTATTTTGATGTCAAATTGTCTCAAATTTGGCCACAGGGACACACTTCAGACCAGCTTTTTTTTGACTTGATTATGTTTATCCATTACATTTTATTTCCTCTTGATTTCGAGTCTAATATTTAACCTTCAGATGTTGTATAATGTTACCACCTCTCACATGTATCTCCTACAGAGATGAATAATTATTGAATTATTATTCAATGATTTGAAATAATTACTTTGTCTATTTTAAATTTAATAAATTTATGGTAATATAGGTCTTTTCAAGAAAAAATTTCCTGGGGCTGGAGCGGTGGCTCAGCGGTTTTGGTGCTTGCCTGGCAAGCATGAGGACCCGGGTTCAATCCTCAGCACCACGTACACAACTGAGTGTTGGAGCAGCTAAGGCCATGTGGAAAAACTAAATAAAGTTGTTTCTCTCTTTCTCTGTCTCTCTCACTGTCCCTCTCTCTTAAAAAAAAAACAAGAAAAAATTTCCTATGTAGTGCAAAAACTAATATTGAAGATAGAAATGGAATTTTTTTTTGGAGACTGAAAATTGAACCCAGGGGCTCTTTACCCCTGAGCTACATCCTTAGTCCTCTTTTATTTTTTATTTTGAGACAGGGTTGTGCTAAGTTGCCTATGCTGACTAGAACTTGCAATCTCTTGCCTCAGCCCCTTGAGTCGCTGAGATTTTAAGTGTGCACCATCAAGCCCAGCTAGTGTTTTAATTTTGAAATGTAGAAAAAAAATACTTTTTCTAAACTAGTTGTTCTTATGACATTGTTTTAGTCAGCTTTTTCACCACTGTTACTAAAAGACCTGGCAAGAACAATTTTAGAGGAGGGAAGATTTGTTTGGGGCTCATGGTTCTAGAAGTCTCCATCCATGGTTGGCCAACTTCATTGCTCTGTGCCTTCCTTAGAGAGGCAGAACATCAAAGTAGATGGGTATGGTGGAAGGAAGCAGTTTAGGACATGGTAATCAGGAAGCAGAGAGAGCTCTGCTCACCAGGAATGAGATAAATACTTCAGCTGGGCATGGTGGTACACATCTGTAATACCAGTGGCTTGGGAGGCTGAAGTAGGAGGCTCAAAAATTCATATCTAGCCTCAGCAACTTAGGCCCTAAACAACATAGAGACACTGTCTCAAAATAGAAAGTAAAAAGGTCTAGGGATGTGGCTCAGTTGTTAAATGCCCCCTGGATTCAATTTCTGGTATCCCTCCCCCCTCAAAAATATATATGAATACCCCAAAGGCTGCCTCCCATATCCCAGCTTCTCCAGCCACACCCTCCCTTTCTCCAGGTAATTCTTGTCAGGGGATTAATGCACTGATTAGGTTAAGACTCTCATAACCCAATCTGTTCACCTCTGAACTTTCTAGCAGTCACTCATGAGCTTTTGGGAGGTAACCTCATATCTAAACCATAATAGGCTATTTTAAATCTTTCATCCTATGGCAAACTTTTTAATGTCATAAAATAGGAGTTAAAATGTACAGTTATTCTGAAAGTGAAGTATACTTGTTCCAAAATGGCCTTTGGGGTAAGGAAGTTTTATATCTAGTTCAAGTTCATTTGTTAACTAGTTCTATTATTACTTTAGGCAATTTATTTTTTATTTTTTGGGACTGAGGATTAAACCCAGGGGTGTTTTACCATTAAGCTACATCTCCAGTTTCTTTCTTTCTTTCTTTCTTTTTTTTTTTTTTGAGACAGGGCTTTGATAAATTGTCCAGGCTAACTTTGAACTTCTGATCCTCCTGCCTCAGTCTTAGGAGTCATTGAGTTTAAAGGTGTGTGCCACTGTGCCTCGTTAAGCAAATTATCTGACTAATAATTCACTCAAATAGTTTTTTTTTTTTAAAACCAAGTGTCCTCCGTGAGGGACAGTGAGAGAGAGAGACAGAGAAAGAAGCAATTTTTATTTTAGTTTTTCACATGGCCTTTGTTGCTCAGACACTTCGTTGTGTACGTGGGTGCTGGGGTTTGAACCTGTGTACTCACGCATTCTAGGCAAGTGCCGTAACCGCCAAGGCCACCTCTTCAGCCCCCCAATCAAATAGTTTTTGACAGTAAATATGGAAATGTACAATATACACAGAGTCAACTGAAAACTAAGCACTCTTCTGGGTCTTCTCTATACAAAACAAGAAAATTTGACTAGATGATTTCTAAATCATTCCCTATTTTAAATTCCTTTGAATCTTTTATAAAACCTATTTTTTAAATTTTTTTATTTTAAGAGGTTATTAAGTGAAGGATATGGAAAATTACTAGAAGCCACTCCGCCAGGCAGAAAACCCCTCCCTACTCACTGTTTCAAAATCTGGTCTTGAGCCCTTATAGGAACCTATTGCCTCAGGCCCTTATCAGAGGATCCCCACCCTACTGAAAGACTCTGTTTAATCCCCACCTACCGAAAAACCCAGTTTAACCAGAAAACTTGCATGTTGGCCCTTCCCCGCTCATGCCCTCTATATCCTCCCCAGGCTGTAAGCAGCAGGTGGGTCCCAGACTCCACTGGGTCGCCCCTCCACAGGTTTCTCCCAAATAAACCCTTGTTACTGTTGAGCCACTGCGCTCCTCTGTGTTTCCTTCTTTTTTGTCTCTTTCCTTACGCAATGGTGCCAAAACCTGGGTCGGGAAGATGGAGTTCTTACTCTCCCTCTTGTTCTCTTCCTTTCAATTCTGCCTTACTCTTTACTTCTCTTTCATACAAGATTTGTGATTCAGAGCACCCTCCAAGTTCGCTACAGCTAAACAGCAGCTGGAACACAAACCAAAATCAAACCCCCTCCCGGGTGAGATTTTTGTAGCCTTACTACTATGCTAATGGAGCAAGAGCTTTTCTCTGAGCTCTTTATTGGTGCCCTCTGGAAACCTCGTTCTTGTCTCTCCCCTCTTTCTGTCCAGCCAGACCTCCAGATTACAGACTTACTCTCCATTTTGTTCCCACATGCAACATTGGTCATACTGATCATTTCACCAGAGAGGTAAGACTCTTGTCTCTTGTAGAGGTGTCCTGCTACAGACTCTCTCATTTCTGGACCCCAAGGGTCTTCACCTTAGGATCCAAGTTGGGGATGCCCACTCCTCCCAGGTAATCCAGCTCTGCCTCCAGGTGGCAAGGAGTAAATGGAGGACACTTTGTTTTCTCCTGTCACCTCTGTCACACCTCTGTATTACTCAACTGCCCACCTGAATTCAAAGTTCAGGACCTTTGATCCAAAAATACCAATAGATCTTAATAACTTCCTGCAACAAAATGGTCTGAACCAGGACCAGTATTTCAAGGTTCCCACCAAAGATGGCTCCTCTTTCCCATGACCTCAACCACTCACTACTCTCTATTTCTCTCTCTCTCTCTCTCTCTCTGTCTCCACCATCTCTCCCTCTGGCGGCTCCAGTAAGGACCATTCACATTGCTGGACATCACACCCACTACCAGCCACAACCTACTGGGTGAGTGACTTCCTCTCACTCTTCTGGATTCCTGGTTTTCTCTCCACCAGAGTCCTTAGGGGCCCTCCTTAATCTGTCTTGTCCAGCATGGGCCAGGTGTCACCAAAGCTTCTGTGAGATACCCCATTGGAGTGCCTTCCAAACATATCCAGACCCTGGGTCTTCAAGACAGTCAAACCTCAAAGACTGGTGTTATTCTGTAATATTGCTTGGCCCCAATACAAACTGGAAAATAATAGTCACTGCCCAAAAATGGCCCATTTGAGTCCCAGATTCTCAGAGATCTTCAACTCTCCGCTGCAATGGCAAATGGTCCAAGAATCTGTATGGCCAGGCCTCCACTGCAGTCCTGGTACCTCTATCCAGACCTTCTCTCCCCCAAACTGTTCAATTTTTCACATTTTTCTCTTCAAAGAAAAACTCCTCAAGGGAACCCCTCTTTTGGGACCCCTCACTCTTTGGGAGTTCTGCTTCTTTTCCATTACTCTAAATCCTGTTACTTTTCTCTGTCTGATCCTGTGTCCATGGATTTCATTCCTTAAATTTACAAAACAGAACCCACCCAGCCACTCTATGTTACATTTACAGGGATTCCCCGGGGATCTTCGGAAAGGTGAGTAAAATGGAAAAATTGCTGTATTATTTTCTTCCAGGAATTCTCTACTTCATTTTGTACACTTCCTTACAAATACCGGGACTCTGTCAGCCATATGGCTACCACACTCAAGACTCAGGGAAAAGGCTTTGCTGGAGTGGAACTTACCAATTGCCCTCTGTCTTAATGGAGAGTTTCCTGTAGTGGCAATCCATTTGATCAAGAAGCTGAGGTCTCTCTTACAAGCACCCTAATTCTCTGGCCAGGGCTAGTCCCTGATGTGAATGCAGGTTCTCTAGAGTTGGCTGAAAGCCAATCAATTGCACATGAAAGCAACATCTCCACTCTAATATCCTTTCATGGTTCATCACTTGATGGTAGAGGGAGGGACCTCAGCAGCTCCTTAGACAACAGGCTGAGATAACATCTTGGAATGATCTAAGGAATCCTAAGTCAGAGTCCTGTCAACCTACCAGTGACAGGACTGGTAGCAACCTCCCCCAATGTTATGGGATAGGCAGATGTAAATGTTGGGAACACTAGGATAAGAGAATAATTCTATCAAATGGGCCCACTGTGCCAACCCCACATGCTTTCTTTTCCAAAAGGCAATTTACCTGCAGGGAAGCCTGCCTGATCTTAGTGAACAGATTATGTCACATTATCCTCAGCAAACTACCTGTTATCTGCAGAGGAAATGCAGGCCCAAAATAATGTTAATAGAAGGAATCCAAGTTACCCTGAAGGAGAAGGCTTTTGAGACCAGATCCTGAAACTCAGGGAGATAAGGGCAATCCCACCTAGGCAGAATCCAATTAGAACTGCTCAGCATGGACCAAAGTGACCCTGTTGCCATGGCAGTAAGGGCTTGAAAGTCTGATGTCATCTTGCCATAAGTCAAATGTCAAGGTGGACCTAGGTGGGATTCTCTGTAAACTTCTCTGGATTCTCAAAACCGGAAAAGCAAGAGAGGCAATATCTGAATATCTTTTGTTTATGTCAAGAAACACAATTTGAGTCAAATTGTTGCTTTTTATAAAAATTTATAAATTTATAAAAAATTATAAATTATAAAAAATTTATAAATTGTTGGTAAATGGTAAAAGGAGTTTAAGATTGCTTTGTTTCTGGGTCTTCAACAAAAGCAAGATTACTAAGAGTTAAAATTTGAATAGGTGTAATTCTATATACAAAGAGTACAAAAGGTTTTAACTGTGTTTTAAGTAAAGTACTATAAATACCATAAAATAATTGATCTATTAAGAGGGGTAATTGAAAAAGTCAGACACTTTTTAAGGATTGTGTCAGAATGCAGATTTAAGAAAGAGTCAGCAAATAGGAAAGAGACATAAAAGGTCATAGGTATGGAAATATACTTTGGTATGGAAATTAGAATGAAAAAAATGTTTCTGGATGAAGAAATATAGAGTGTTTAAGTAAGTTGCAGAAGGTTTGTGGAGGGTACATCTCAAAAGTCTGTGTGATTAATTAAGTTGAATATAATTGGCACAGTTATCTAAGGTTTCTCTTAAGGTCAAATAAGTGTGCAAGTTTTGCCCTAAATTTTATGTAAAAGTTTGTAAAATGAAAGTGTAGGTAGATTTACAGGAAGGTAATTGATAAGTGCTCTCTTTTATATTTTGTATCTGACATGGAAGGGCCATACTGCCACTTAAAAACATGGCTGATATCTGTTTGCTTTGACTAAGTTTTTTTGTGATCATTAACACTGTTTCCTAAATGTATTCAGATAAACTCCAGAAATAATAAATGAGGACCTTGTAGAATGATACTTTTAAGAGGCCAAGATTAGCTTCAGAAATAAAACACTTAATATTTGTCAAGAGCTCTACCTTGCCTGAACTAAGACTCAACCTCTTACCTTATGGTTCCAAAGTAGAATTGTTTATTTCCTCTTGTTAATTCCATTTCATATTTTCCTTGTAAAACTTTAAAACTGTTGCCTATTAGTGTTTTGCAGAAATAGTACTTCTAACAGAAAAACTTGAATTAAGACACACCATCACTACAGGACAGATAAGATATAATACTAATTTCAAGTGCTGTTATTGATCCTAATTAAACAAAAGGGGTAACTATAAAACTGTGCACATTAAAATTAAAGCCCGACACTCCTACTTTAAGACTGGTGAAATTGGCCTGCTGGATGTTTAATACCAGATCAGGATACCAAAGTTAAGGAAGTTAAAGGGTTAATGAAAAAGTCAATATTTTGGTCCTTGCCCTGTTTGGTCAGCCAAAATTCAGGGGACAACAGATCTTCTCTAAGCCAACTGGTGCACAGTCTGCAAAGAGGACAGTCATTGGAAATGGAAATGTTCCTGATACTTCCAAGGGAAGCCACATATGGTCAGCAAGACTCTGACCTTCTTGGCAGATGGCACCACTGGTGGAGGAAGGCTAAAGGAACCAAGAGGCTCCCAAACGTCTCTGAGAGTGGCCTCCTGAGGAATCTCAGCTGACTTGGGAATAGACAGGCAAAAAACTCAATTTTGACCAACTTGGTCTTAAACACCTGGCAGGAGATTTATAACCAAAGCACAGTCGTACATGGACGTTTAAAGGGAAAGACACTGATTCATTTAATTCAACTCAAAATATACACTTGTGTCATTCCTCCCACAGGTAAATAAAACTGGGAGATTATAAAAAAGGGTTACAGAAGATACTACTAGAGTCACATGTTTGTTCTAAGTCACAAATTTCCCTAACCGCCTATATGGGTAACCTCAACCTATTTTTCACTGGTCTGGTTGTTTAGTTCTAATATTTAACAAGCTTCCTTATAGAAATCAGATGGCATTCCTCAACTCAAGGGGACACCTGTGACTTTTTAAAAATTAAATGTGTTTCTAGCAACACTACTTATATTTCTAAAGCTGTTAATGGCCTCCACTCAAAAGTAAAAGACATGTCAGACCACACCCTAAGCTCTAGTAAGTTACTATCTTCATGATCTTCAAAGGCTGGCTGATAATACTGATTGTTTGTGCTAATTGCTTGCAGAAAATAATGTTTTGCTGTCTTATCCATTGTTGTAGCATGATCCCTCCCCCATGTACAGCATGTCCAGTCACTTGCCAATTACCACCATCAGGGAGCCCTGGACTCCCCTGATGCACGAGGTGCCTAGAGCCCACTAAGCACCTGGTGGTCATGAAAATATGAACCTCCATGCTCCCAACTTCTACCTAGGCCCCCAAGGTAAAGCCTCTGGAGAGTTTCCCTGACTGCCATAGCCAACACACTACTACCAGCATGAAGAAGCCAGATCGGTCATCACCTTTTATCCCAAAGGCAGACAAGGACCTCTTCACAGGGGAATTGAGGCAGGAGATAGACTATCTATAGGCATATGGAAAATGGGGACCTCAAAGAATGGGACTACACCACCCCAGACTAAAATCCTAGGCTAAAACCTTTTTGGCTGCCTGAATGGAAGACCCTACTTATGCATATATGACCAACTCCTGTTTTTGGCAGGAGCACCCTAACCAAATTCAATGCCTCCGTTCATTTTAATACCTACCTTAGCTCCCCACACTCCTTTATCCTCTCATGCCGTTTCCTTGCCCTCTACTATCCCTGTCACCTCTCCTCCCTGAGGTATCAAGCACAGTATGGGATAACTCCAAGTCCGCTGTGACAACCCACCAAACTCTTGTTAAAATTTCCCTGTAAGACCCTGTTTTCAGCTAAAGCAAGTTATTTCCTATCACCTCTCTGGCTGCTTCAATTATAACCAGGGAGCCTTCTTCCTAGGCAGAATTAATACGTATGTCTGTTTACCCACTAACTGGATAAAAATTTTATATCAACAACCCAACTCATCATGTCCCTTTAGGGTCCCTTTAGGAATGATGGAAAATTGCCAGAAGCCATTCAGCCAGGCAGAAAGCCCCTACTCACTGTTTCAAAATCTACAGACTTGGGCCCTCATAGGGACCTATTGTCTCAGTCCCTTATCGGAGATCCCAACCTACTGTAAAACCCAGTTTAACCAGAAAATTTGCATGTTGGCCCCTCGCTGATCATTCCCTCTATATCTACCCCAGGCTGTAAGCAGCAGATGGGTCCCAGAATCCACTGGGTCCCCCTCTGTCAGTTTCTCCCAAATAAACCTGTGTTACTGTTGAGCCGCCACTCTCCTCTCTCTTTCTTTACTTCATTTTCGTCTCTTTCCTTACACTAAGAGGCGAAGTACTTCCTTTTACCTGAAAATTCTTTTGCTGGAGACAGGAGATAAGATCAAGTATCTGGGACAACAGGATGCAAATACTGTATTTTTGCTGGCTCATTCCAGGTATGTACCTTATAAATATAGAGTGCTGGATATGTGAACCATCGCTGTGCTGAATAGTACACACTCTGGGCTAACTGTGGAGAGGCAGTGTAGACGGGCGCTCGGGCAATGGTTCTTTTTTCCCTTCCAATTAAAAAAATGCATCAAAGCTAGCTCAGACCATTTTCCCTCATGGGTGTGATATTAAGACAAAAGAGAGACACTGCAGCATCTCGATCTTGAAGTATCATCTCTCCAATCCTATCTCTTAGGTTTTACTGCATCCAATTATTTTCTAAGACTTGCAAAGGATTCGCTAATACTGGTGACAATAGGCTATCTCCTTGGAGCACTGGTGCATTCACTTTCATATAAATGATTGTAGAAAATTTATTCTGTTCAAAGAAGCAGTATTTCTTACAAATTTTCTAAAAAATATTCTTCAAAATGTTCTAACTTAGACATCCATTTGCTGCTGGCTTAATGATCAAAAGGATTTAGGGAGCACAAAGCATTTTGAAGTTGAAGTGATTTAAATGCCCCTTCTGCCGGATCCCTTGTTCTTGAATGTGTTCACTCACTTGCTGAATTTATAGAATCAATTTGGGAGAAGAACAATGTTTCTGCCTCCCCTAAGAAATTCCTTGAATTCCTTACAGGCACAATCAAAAGAAAATCTGGGTTGCTTTTTGTGAGACATGTTCTTGTATATTTAGTAGCACTAAAAGTCTTGATAATTCTGGTATCAAAAAGGGTATCACAAAATTTCCATATGTCTTTTACCTTTGAAAGCATAGTTTAGACCTCTTCAGTAGATAAAAACAATTAATGGAGTGACTCAGGCTTGAGCTTTTAAGGAGACAGATTTGGATTCAAATATTAGCTGAGACCTTTGCTAGCTCTAAGATTTTGTGTCCTGTCCTTAAAAAGTATGACTTAGTTTTTCATTCATCAAGTGAGACACAGTGTTTGGTGTTATAAGTTTTAAATGAAATAATACACAAAATATACTTAGTCTAGTATTTGGAATGTATGAAATGCTCAGCAAATATTATGAATTGACTGCTAACATTTTAATTTAATCTCTAAAATTTGAGAACTATTTAAAAAACATGAATAAAATACCATTATTACACCTCAAAGAAATGATCAACAATTCCTTTCATTGCATGCCCAATGTTCACATTCTCACAGCAGATTTATTCAAATTAGGATCTAAACAAGGCCCACACTTTAAATTTGATTGATGTATTTCCTAACAGGTTTTTTAAAAATCTGTTTGTATCTCTTCTTTCCCTTTTTCTTTCTTTAAACTTTTCGTTTGTTGTAGAAAGTGGATTATAAGTTCTATAGTATTTCTCATCATAGTATTTCTCATATCCTATATATCTGCTTGCATCTGGCATATTGTTATTGAAAATACTAACGTAAAAAATGAAAATTTAAAATTTAGCACTAATTGAAATTAGATCATTTGGGAAGACCCAATCGTATTTTAAATTCCCGGGAATCATATATTATTATTGTTTTGTATGTTTATGGGGCCTGATATTATAGAGCTAGGACAATGATAAATGCTTGATCAATTATTGAGAGTAATAATCCTGCATTTGACTGATGTATGCTAACATTTATATTAGGGATTAAGTGAGCTAAAGAAATGTAAGAATTTGGTCTTTGCCATAATATTGCTGTTTGATAATAGAAAAATCATTAAATATTTTTGTCTTAACTCATCAATCAATAAAATCGGAATGTTTTGGGCCTGGGTGTATAGGTCAGTGATAGAATACTTGCCTAGCAGAGGAAGGCTCTGGACTTTTATCTTCAGTGAGTGTGTGTCCTTGTGAATGTGTACACATACATACATGAAAAAAAAAGGATATTCTGCCTTATGGGCTTGTCATAGGAATAAGAAAATATGTGAATGCTTAAGTAAGAAGTATCATTCTTGAATAAAAAGCCCCATACTGATATTTAATTTTAACATTAGAAGTTAGATTAAAGTCTGAATAGACTTGCTCGTTGAAGAACAACCTTATATTTAAAAAATGAAAATGATTTTTCCTACTGAGCTTCCTTGACTCTCTTGGCTATCATCATGCAGTTTTATGTGCATATAATTGGAGAAGGAATCTTTTATTTTCTCAACAAATGAGAATCCAAGTGAAATAATGAGAAGCTGGAGTGGTAGCTCAGCGGTTAGAGCGCTTGCTCTGGCTTGCATGAGACCACGTTCGAACCCCAGCACCACATATACAACTAAGTGTCAGAAAAACAAAAACCATACGAAAAAGTAAATAAAATTGGTTATCTCTTGTTATCTCTTTCTCTCTGTCTCTCACTCTCTCCCTCTATCTCCAAAAAGAAAAAAAGAAAGAAAGAAAGAAAGAAAGAATAATGAGGGGCTTAGGTGGCAAAACGAGATAATAGACCCAGCACTCTTGTTTATGCCAGCCTCCAGCTCCTCTGGAAGAAGTGAGGATGAATTTCCCAACAAAATAAGGCCATCAAAGAACCATCAACTAATTTTTAACTAATGGCAAATTAAAGTGGAATATACACAGAAACTATTATGAATGCAAATGTCATTACAAAAAGGCAGTTCCAATGAATACTGGATAGATTGGTAATGAGAATCATTTGAGGTAAAAACAATGTCATAATTTCAGTTTTAGCAAAGCCTCAAGATATGCTTAGTGTTTGGGCACCTAATGTGTCTGATACAATTACAAACAGCTTTCATGACTCATTTATGACAATTTTGATTCACAATTAGGATATTTATTGTATTGGGAAAATTATAGTGAATGGCCTAGAAGCAGCATAACTGTAGAACTTTATGAGTGTTGGAACACTCAAGGCAGATTCTACTTGAAGTTTTTTTTTTTATAATTTTTTTTTTTAAGAGAGGGACACTGTGAGAGAAAGTGAAAATCAGTTTTATTTAGTTTATCAAGTAGCTTTTGTTGCTCCAACCCTTGGTCGTGTGCACTTGATTGCGTATGTGGTGCTGGGGTTTGACTCCGTGACCCGGGACATGAAAGGCAAGCACCACCGCTCCAGGCCTCTACTGGTAGTTTTAACTGGAGGCTTATCTCTCTCTATTACCTTCGATTTTGCCTTAAGGCCATTTTAGGAAAGGGATGCTCCATTAGCATATACTAAAGGAGAGCTGTGTGTGTTTTTTTTTTAAGTAGCTTTATTGTACAAAATTTTCTATTTTGAAAGTGCAGCTCCCTGAGTTTTGACAGATGTACAGTCATGTAGAGCTGTAGTTCTTATCTCAGGGAGACAACTCAAAAAGTGCTAATATTGGAGGTTCATCCAAGATGAATTTCAGAACAGAATCTCTGCAGTATGGCCTAATAGTTTATTGCCATTAGGACCTTTAATTGCTATTAAGATCCTTTAATTTTGTGGGTAGCTAAAAACAGGAGATAAAATTAATTTTGGAAAAGAGTAAAATTTGAAAATTATAATAGGACAGAAAGAAACAAATGAGGAAGTTGTCATACTTACTTGTGTCATCTGTGAACATGATTATAAAATTACATAATTGTGGGCAATTATAAACCCCAGACTGAGCATTTTCTCTGGATTTCAGCTCCTTAAAATTATTTCAGGAGCTATTTTTTTTTAAATTTCAAGATTATATCCTCTTCAACATTGGTCAACTTTAAAGACCCTATAGAGAATTTAGGTTTTCTAACAAGGTGTTTTTTTTTTCCGGGACCACTTACATATGTGAAATGTCTTAGAAAAGTCATTTACTCAATCAAAAAAAACAAAAACAAACGAACAAACAAAAAGGACAGAGAGAAAACTACTGATATAGTTTTTTTTCATGACTCTGATGAATTGAGTAAAGATAATTTGGTCTAAAATAGTATCAATTCTTTTCTCAATAACTGAGGAGAAAGTTTTGAGGAGAGCAACCTGCTAGAAATGAAGTTGTCTGTAGAAAATTTATTTCATTTTCAAGGATGATTTTTTATCTAGGTGTGAAAGCAAAAGAAAGATTTGATGTCCATCTTATTTCAAACTTCTCTGAATTGGAAGTTAGAGTATGGAATCATTTATTATACAACTTTCATTAGTTTGAATATTTTAAGTCATTTTATAACTGCCAGAATTGAAGTGAAAAGATGAATTGATCAATAAGGAAACATAATTTTTGAACTTGAAAAATTTTAAAGTGTAAATTTAAAAATGTAAGTAAATATTCTGTTTGTTTATTCTCTTGTGTTACTAAGTCAGCATTCAACTTCAATTCCTCTTTGGAAACTTTTATTGCAATTAATCATTTTTACTTTGTATTTCATTTACATTGTATGCCCAGCATTTTCTCTATTAGTTTATACTTAACAATTGATAGATATCTTCCTAAAGTCTTTTCTGACTTATGTTTTGATAAACTTATGACTAACACTAATCTTGGCCACAACTTGGTGAATTTACTGATTTTCATGGCTGGTAAGCATAACTTTGTCAGTTTCAAGCTATTAAAAATATCTTTAAAAATGAAACATTTACTGGATGCTCTGGATTCAGTATCATACACCAGAAATTAGCTTTATTTTTCTACCACCATGCATTGCACCTGATTTTTGGCCTTTCCCTTCCCTACTATTTGACAGCAATTTTAACAGATTATAAAAGCTATCAACAGGGCTGGAGCGGTGGCTCAGTGGTTTTGGTGCTTGCCTTGCATACGCAGGGACTCAGGTTTAAACCCCAGCACCACGTACACAACAAAGTGTCTGAGCAACTAAAGACACATGGAAAACTAAATAAAATTGATTCTTTCTCTCTCTCTCTCTCCCTCTCTCTTTATAAAAAGTAAAATAAAAACCATCAACAAGTGTTAAAAAGTTAATTCTAAATTAACAATCTGATCTTCCCTCCAATTTATACTGTTTTCCCCTTGGGCTCAGCCCTGATCCTGATTTAGGGATTAGTGATGTGAGTGGGATGAGGGAGGTGTTCTTTGAGTCTTCTTTCAAATCCTCTTCCACTTCTCAGTCACTAGGTTGCATCCAGCTCTTCTAGCCACCTGTCAGGAGAGGAAGTGGTGAAAGGTGAAAGAGGAGGCAGAAAGCACACTGCGCTGCTTAAGATCCTAGACTCTGCAATGAGATACCTGGTGTGATAGGCAGCTTTCTATTACTGTGACAAAGTACCTGCGATGATCAATTTAAAAGGCGGAAAGATTTATTTTAGTTCACAATTTTAGAGATTTCAATCCAAGGTCAGTTGACCCTTGTTGCCTTTGGGTCTTCAATGACCTAATCTCCTTCCACTAGGCCTTCCTTCCTAAAGTTTACCCCATCACACAATAGAGCCATGGGAAAGGGACCAAAGCTTCATCACGCAGTCCTTTAGGGGTCATTCATGATTCAAAATCTGTTTTATTTCATTTTTATTATAAATAGCAACTGATATTAATCATAAAAGTTAGAGGGCTGCATTGTGACATTTGCATACATGAATATATGCTGTTTTAGTTGGATCCACCATCCCTACTTTCTTTCCTTGCTGCCTGATAGTTCCTCGATGTTTGTGATGTACTTGCTTGTTTATGTTTTCCAATCTCCATACCCCAACTCTTGGCCTAGCACTTGGGAAGTTTTATTTGCAGGTAGATAGGATGCATGAGAATGGGAAAACTCATGTATCCACGACCACTTAACCACTGTAAGTCCTGTCATTCCTCCTGCTAGTCTCACCAAGGGCCATTTCTTGCTTTGCCATTATGGGCTGTCCTTTCTTACAGATTCTTTTGGAGTCTCCAACACGGTCCCAGTCTGTATCTTCCTGTATGTTTCCAAAGATCTGGAGACAGATGGCAGAGCCTTGCAGCCTGCCAGATTCTCTCATGAATGTGCCTACATAGTTTTGTCATTCAACTAACTTCTGCCTGAAGAGTGACTTATTTCCTCCAGAAAACCTTGATCTCTTGGAATGATTCTTAGGGCCCTTTTCACCTGGCTTGCTTTTGATGGCCACACACCACTCTCCCTGCTCTCATAGCAGATAAAGGTGGTATCACTCTGTTCATTGAATTCCTTTCAAAAGCTCCCTCTGTAGGTCTCTAATCTTTTAAGTAGTCTCTGCATTTTTTGAGTTTCTATTTCATTAGACAAGATGTCCACCGGAGGAAGAACTCATAAATAACTTGTGGATTGCAATTGTTGTGTGCCAATATGGGTTTTTGCTCCCCTTCAATCACCTCCTCACCACCTGCTCCACCTGGAGCCAGATTCACAATTAGACCAAGAAAACAAGGTTTTGGGAGATAACTATCATTTAGCATAATAATGTGAAAGAGATAACTCAAAAGGTGTTGATTTTGGTAGTAGGAAACAACAATTATTTTATGCTGAGAATTGAAGAGTTTTCTCCTTCCTTCAACAACAGAAAATTTCTGAAACAATCTGCTAATGGAATTTGAAGGAGCTAAATAAGGAGAGACTCGGCAACATCCTTGCGGGGGTGGGCAGTCTAGTTGAAAGGGGAAAGGATGAGGAGAAAAGGGATACAAAGAAGACCACAGAGGCTGCGGGAGGGAGATAGTAAAGAGCCTTTGGCAGAGATATTTCTCTGCCTATATCTGGATTGGCCATATGGAGAAGCTATAAATGTCTTGAACACCGGAGGAGCTGGGTATAGTACAAGCTTTCAAGATGCCCCTCAATGATTTTAGCCTCCTGGTGTGATTAGGTAGACTTCTCCAAAACTGGAAAGAGCTCACCTGGGAAACCAGTTGAATATAGTGGAAGTGATGGAGTTTGCTTTTTGAGGGGAGGTGATGAATGCAGCTTCTGCCTTGCTCCCTCTGGCCTCTCCCTGCTGCCATGTGAGGACTCTGATGCAGCCCTTTGCAGAACTATTTCCCATAGCCATGCGAGTCAGCAGTCTTGGAGGATTCTCTAGCCTCAGTCCAGTCTCCTGACGGTGACAATCTGGACTGATATCTTGACGGCTATCTAATGAGAGTTCCCAAGCCAGCCACTCATTGAGATTCTCCTAAATTCCTGAACCAAAGACACTTTGAGATAATAAATACTTGTTGTGCAGCTGGAGCAGTGGCTCAGCAGCGCTTACCCAGCACGTGCAGGGACGCAAGTTCAAACCCCAGCACCAAGTACACAAGGAAGTCTCGGAGCAACGAAAACCACATGAAAAACTAAATAAAATTGATTTTTTCTTTCTCTCTCTCACTGTCCCTCTCTAAATAAATACATACATACATACATACTTGTTGTTTTAAACCATCAAGATTCAGGGTAATTGGGCTGGAGCGGTGGCTCAGCGGTTTCGACGCTTGCCTGGCAAGCACGAGGACCCGAGTTCAAACCCCAGCACCATGTACACAACTGAGTGTTGGAGCAACTAAGGCCATGTGAAAATTTAAATAAAATTGTTTCTCTCTTTCTCTGTCTCTCTCACTGTCCCTCTCTCTTTAAAAAAAAAAAAAAAGATTCAGGGTAATTAATATGTGACAATGAAAAGTTAATACACATAGACACGAATTGAAGAGAGAATCTGCTATGAGCTATTGTTTACTCTGTTAAATTCTGTGCATCTGCTTACCTGGCTCACAATAAGACTTTAGAACTATGGTCTACAGTACCTCGTAGGTCCATAATAAAGGGCATGGTGCTCAGATCATAATTTTAGGTGCTGAAAGGAGAAATACAAGGTACAATGGAAGACTAACTCATTAACACTGTTACTATTTACATGTAAGAGTAACTAAACACAGGTATTAGAGGCTAAAAAATAAGAATGCAATTATACTGCATATACTTGTTATAAGAGTCACCGCTTTCACATTTTCCTGCTGAAAATGGTAGGAGTTTGAGTTCCTTGATGCCACTAACTTTTCTTTTGTCTTTGAAAAATTTTTATTTAAATATATTTCTACTGTAATTTGCTATCATATTTCTGCTTCTCTGCCTTTTAAAAAATTATTGCCTTTTTTATAACAGAATATTCTAAACACTCTCCTTGTATTTTACATTACAGCTTCACTTCCAAACCCAAATCCTTAAAATTGGCACTGCTTAGCAAATTAATAATGAAACACCACAGTAGATACTTTGTCATGCTTTCTTTTGTTTTATATAACACTTTGGCAACTGCAGAAAATTACATGTGCCAATGATTCTAATAATTGAAACAACACCATCCTGAATTTACTTAAGTGCAGAAAAAGAACTATTAAGATTAATTCATTTAAAAAAAAACCCTCTCTATTCAGCAAGGCAATTCTGAGTAGAATACAACTATCTCTTGCACAGATGTTGCTATTTTTATATTTAACATTCTGAAACACCATGGAGATTGTAATACTATCTCAGAATTAAAATAAAGTGAAAAGTTGAATCAGATACATCTACCTAATGCTTTTTATTTGTCTTTTTCCTTTCTTTAATTTTGTCATCAAACTTAGAAATCATGACTAGTGTTCTTCAGATAAAGAAATGTCAGCTTCTGGCGCCCTCTTGTGGATAAATGCTCCTGGTGTTAGTCTAACTTGTAATTTGTTTAGAGAAATCTGAAACAATGAAATGTTTTCCCATTACTTATGCAAAATAAATTTGAATTTCTGAAACAGTGTGACTCAGTTTTTGCTCAGTCACAAGACTGAGGGACTGAGCTAAATTTCTATTAAGGAAAACCTGGGGTATTAAAAAAACTCTTGATAAAGCGAATTAATTGCCTGTCAACATTTGATTTGCTAAATGGGATCATTGGTTCTCAGTTATATTGATAATAATTAATTGAAAGGATACCAAGTCTTTCTGCTCCTTCCTTCCAAGTTTAGGACTTGATTCCCATTCAGAATTTATCCTCCCAGATCCAGAGTCAGGATCCACCATGGTAGATGAAAGTCTACCATTGCAGCATGGGTCTGTAGACACAGTCTTGCAATTCATCCTTACCTGGGATTTCCCACAACAGTGGTCTCCTTTGGCCCATCCTCCTCAGCTCATCCTCCTCTGACACAGTTATTTTTCTATTTGAGGTAAAGAAAAATTAACTGAGCAGTTATTGAGCATTTATGATGAGCTAATCTGAGGAATGGTAGTGGGATTAGCAGAGTGCCGATGTGGTAATGAGGCTTAATGTGTTGGACCATAAACCAAGCCCATACCGCACAAAGCTAGGAAAAACATTGGACTCAGAGTATTTGCCATGTAGATTACTTTCCTGGTTTTGCCTACACGTGCCTCTGTGGAACCTCCAGCTGCGTCCACATGTACCTATTCCAACCCTCATTGGGACTATCCATCAATTCCCTTAAGTGCTCAAATGGAGTTCTTTCAGCCACCAAACTGTCACATAGTTTACTTTCTTTAGCCAGACTGGGGACACACAGTCTATTTGGTGTTGCCTGCTCATGTATGTGCAGGTTGCTGATTAGCGTGTGGCATGAGGATGCTGCCTCTGCCCTTTTTTGGTATCAGGGACATTTAACAACTGAGCCACATCGCCAACCCCTCCCATCTTTTTTTTTTTTTTTTTT